>CAUYQG010140849.1:0-34538 GCA_963574415.1 Tarsius wallacei
ATTATAAGTGTGAGCCACCACACCTGGCAACTTTGCTTTATTTAAATTTATCCCTCAAGTTCTATTTATAAATATAGTGAATGCAAAGTATGCAAAATACTAGCCAGGCTTGGTGGCTCAGCCTGTAATCCCGCGCCTTTGGGAGGCTGAGGTGAGTGGATTGCCTGAGCCCGCGGGTTTGAGACCCGCCTGGGCAAGCGAGACCTCATCTCTACAATAAATCAAAAAATTAGTCGGGTGTGGTAGCGCACGCCTGTAGTTCCAGCTACTTGGAAGGCTGAGGCGGAAGGATCGCCGGAGCCCAGCAGGTTGAGGCTGCGGTGGCCGGGAGCGGCCACTGCACTCCAGTCTGGGTGACAGAGTGAGACTCCAACTCAAAAAAAAATAAAAAATAAAAACAGTAGAAGATGGAAAACAAGCACTTAGGTGAGAGCACAGCAAGAGACAAAGAGACAATGACAGAAACTAGAAAAAAGCAAAAACATGCTTGACAAGGGTGTAGAGGCAATATTACACGTTCACCTGGCCACTTCTTCTTAGGCACATGGGAAGGCCGCATTTTCCAGCCTCCCTCAAGGCCCTTTAACTGCATGCTGACCAGTTAAATGTGGGTAGAGTAACACAAGCCACATCCAGCCCTGGCCTTTGAAAACATCTTGTGAGATCTTCCAGGGTTTCCATGGAAACTTCTAGGATGGCATAGCAACAAGCATAGTTTCCAGATGACATAGACACAGGACAGAAGTGGCCAGGATCACTGATTACTTCTTGGACTTGTTTGTAGTTACTTGGATATGGCTCAGAAACTCCATCCAAGCCTCATTAGACTGTGTCAGCCAAGCCACTGAGATAGAGGGTTATTTGTTACAGCAGCTAACATTAATTACCCTAACTAATACAAGGAGCTTTAATGGGTAGCATTCAAAGAGTTCAATGATATCAGTAAATTCCTTGGTGACAAGCTATAATTATTGGCTTGGAACTCTGACCTTCTACTTCCATTTTCAAAGGCAGCCTTCATTTGGGAGCTAAGGAAGAAAAGGCCTTATTGCATTTCCCGTGAAGGGGGTATTCCTACCAAGGCTGTTGAATAATAGAATCATGAAGGATGTGCTAAATAGTATTTCAAAGGTGGAAAACTGAGACCACCTGTTCTCAAGCAGATGAGAGCTTCAGAAGTCAAAGGTAGCAGAACGCAGGCTCCCTACAGTTTCAGCACCAATTTTAAAACAACAATAATACAATAAAGGGAAAGAGAGTTTACACACACTCTTTGGGGTCTTCAAACTGTTAAGGTCCCACTCGATGCCCTTAACTTCAGCTAGGAGAATAACATAAGCTTAACACCCATTAACAGTGGTTCCATCACAAAGGAAGACGGTAATTAAATCCAATGAAGATGTCAATCGAAAAAATTAGGACAGCCAGCAATTATGCACATTTTTCTCCTGATACCAAGAAATAGAAAATTTACAGTGACTGAACCCTCAGAGGGTCCTCACAGTGCCAGAAAGCTTCATATTTAGAAGACAATATTATTCGTGGCAAAATAATGTTCTGTAGGAGTGGGTCAAAAATAATTGTTACAGTCTTTGGGGCCTCTGACATCAATTCTCAAAGCCTTTAAACATAATACCAAAATGCATTGAGAGTTCATGTTCCTTCAGAACCAGAATTCTTCACATCTGCAGCAGAATTATGTAAGAATAACCATCTTGTTCCAATAAAATCTCAAAAATGTGCCCCTTGGTCAGACTACCCTGACTAACCAAGGTGACCCAGCCAGCAAATGGCAGGACTGATAAGATTTAATCCCAGGCAGTTTAACACCATAGTCCTCATTCATAACCAATATACTTTAACACAATGATAGAGTGTTATAATACACTAATAATATAGTGTGCTAGTACTATAATACACATAATATAATACAGCATGATAATACACTATAATAAGAGATTATAGCTGACTTTATACCTATGCTTTCATTATTGAGAAATCATTCTCGTTGTCTCTTCACCAAGCTCTCACTGCTCAAATATATATATTTTAACTGGACAGGTCTAGGACTTAGAGGAATGCAGCATAATCTAGCCATAAATAATATTCCTTCCAGGAGTAATTTTATGAGTCCTTGTGCTACCCCTGCTCTGCCTGTAACTGTCCTAATACACACTCTTGCACACACAGAGACATGCATTATTTTCTTAGTCCCAGGCAAGTCTAACCTTCTTGCCAACAGTTAAACTGCATGACAAATAGATTCTGTAGTTGAAAACTAGTAGAAAAGAAAAAGAAAAAGACATCCAGGTAGACTGTAATTGGTTCTTAGAATCAAAGATAAGGAGAAACAGAAGCTTAGCGTAATTCCATTTATAGTGAGTGGAATGAGTCAAGGAGACAATGATAGTTGTCAGGGTCTTTACTTTCAGTCCAACCCGCCTAATCTCATCATAGTTAACACATAAAATTCAGATGCCAAAGCTCCAGAGACTATACCCAGAGCTGTTTTTAACTTACTCAGTGGATAGAACTACGGCAACTTCAAAGAGCTCTAAAATGAGATCTCAAACACAGTTTCTGATAAAAGAGAAGTAAAACAATTCAATTTAGCTGAGCATCGCTAAGTGCCAAGTCCTGGGTTTGGCATAACAGGTAAGAGGAGGAATTAAACCTAGTTCCCCTACTCAGGAAGATTACAAGGAAGTAAGAGAAATTTGTCCCAGCAAATTATATGACAGTGCACTGAGACTTCTAATAGTGGTAAAACTGTGTAAGTAGCAACAAAAAATCAGCAAGTCATGCTGCTGGCAGGGAGTTGGGGTAGCAGAATGAGCAGGTGGAAAGACAAGTCGAATTTTGCCCAGGTGAAAAAGGAAGAGTAGCCACATGCAAACGGGGCTCATTCTACCATTCTACTTGCGGAAGTCGAAAATAAGAACATACAGTTAAAATAGAGGGCCATTTGCAAAAGCTCAATCAGTCAGGATGCTCAGCACGAGATAACTAGATGGATTTTCTAATTAAGTAGAAATCAAAAAAGAAGGTTTTGTGGCTTTTTCTATGATTAACTTCAGGACATTGCCCTGAGACTATCTTCTGGCTTAGTAAAAAGAGTCTAGTGATAAGGGACCCCGCCCCCCACAGTGAATCAGTCAGTGACCTTGGTTGTAAGCAACAGATGCTGACTCTAACTTGAGCAGAATTTGTTGATTTTTTTTTTTTTTTTTTTTTTGGAGGACATTAGCTCATCAGTTTAAAAGGAAAGTAAAAAAAAAAAATAGGTCTCAAAAACAACAGTGACCAAGGCAGCTTTGGAGTCTGGGTAACATAGCAAATTAACAGCCTCACCAGTGGCATAGATAAAATGAGTATGTTCATATTGTCTTGTGCAAGCTTGCAACAATCGACTCAAGAATCAAAGTTCCAGAGAGAGCATGGGATCTGCTGACTGTCTGTCAGATCCTCATCCCTTTGTCGGTGCAGAGAGTACACATTGTTGTATATCCCCGCCCAAGATGCTCACAAGAGAAAAGAAGCCCCTGGAAGGAAAGCAAGGAGGTGCTACTACAAGAAGCAGATACGAAAGCTGAGAGACAGGCCCATGACCTGTGTCCTCACCATGCAGCCCATGTACGATGAAGAGATTAGGTTCTAGAGATACAACCCCACAAGAGGGGTAAGGTGTGAGAGAAGACCTTCTTAGTGGTGTCTACTCAGCTCTCAGCCCACTGCACTAAGGTGTGGACTCCAGCAACTATGTCATGTCGGGTCATCCTTCCTTCCTCCGAAACTTGGCCACAACTGATTCAACTGCACCAACATTTGACCCCTGGGAAGCTAATCCATTGACTGGCAAAAAGCCAGATTTCCTTTTGATAAATTGAGCTTAAAGACACAGAGAGTAAGATTAAGAGATGAATCAATATCAAGGGCAGAACTCTAAAGAGAGTTTCCGGGAATTACTTCCTCTGAGGACTTTGGAGATACATTTGGTTTTGACTTTCCTGAGCCGTAGTCATTCAGTCATTCAATGAACCAGAATCCATTCAGTGGATTATGTGTTAATCCAGCATCCTCCTAATAAATTCCCTTTTTTGCTCATACCTGGGTTTCTATTCTTTTCAAAGCAATTGTCATTGTCTAGTCCAAGATAAAAATTTCACAAGACCTCAACCAACAAGGAGACAGATACCAAATGACCTGGTGTTTCTCTATGCAGAAAACAACTCAACCAATTAACAAGACAAAATTGCTTTTATCTACATGTTAAAAGGAAGTAATTAGACATGCAAAATACCCAGGAAGTATGTTTGAACTTAGCCCCAAGACCTCAAAAGTTGATCAACATTAACTAAAGTTGAAAGAACATAAGAGTCCCGACACCAAAAATATAACAGTTTTGCTTCAGAATGGGGAAAAACAAAGTAGGTTCTTTGGTGGGGGGGGAGACTTTCATAAGAAAGAAAAATCAGGTCAAGGAAGAGTTAACTATCTTAGCTAAAGGACTCTTCAGAATCCTTTCTCATAAGGAAAGGGGTGAGTTGAGCCAGACAGAGAATATGTACCATAAATCAGAATAATTGCATTACTTGGCTGTCTGCGTGGCTCAGTTTTCTCTCAATAAATTTTTTAAATTATGATAAGATCAGTTTTGAGTTTGAATATTTCTATAATCCAGTCAGATATCCTAAAGTAAAAGGGAAATAAATTGTACTCTTTTAAAAAAGGGGATATATATGTTCAAGTTCGATGCAAAACCCAATGAGAACTAAAATGTGCAGTTGATGAAGATATAAACTATCGTTTGTATGGGGTTGATCAGCGCCTGGTCCTAATAGAGCTGATATTTAATCAGGATTGCGGCATTGCTTTCCTGATCCTGATTATAAACACCCAGACATCTTCTACTGAAGTATACTCAGCACTCCATATATTACAGGTCTGCCATCCACCAACAACTACAGATTTGGGTGGAGAAGATGATTCGGCTTTACGATGGTCACACAAATCACTGCTCACCATTCAAGCCTCACCAACAAGAATATGGCTCAGTCTCCATCCTGCTCTCCTGTAAAGCTACATCGGTGAGAAAGGCCAGTTCGCACAGCCCCACCCTGCAAGAGATCCATCCCAACTGGCAGTCAGGCCAGTATCTGTAGCCACTATTACTATTTTCAAAAGTCAATCCTGGAAACAGTTTGGCGGTTCCTCAAAAAGTGAAACATAGAATTACCATATGACCAAACAACTCTTTACCCAGGTCTGTGCTCTCTCTCCACACCCATCCCACCCCACCCAACCCCACCAAAAAAAAAAAAAAAATACACGCCCTCAAACAGATACTTCAACACGAAATGTTCACAGCGGCACCATTCGCAGTAGCCAAAAGGCAGAGACAACCTAAATGTTAATCAGTCATTAAATGGATAAATAACGGATGGTCTACACATGCAGCAGGCTACCATTCAGCTATAAAAAAAGAATGAAGTTCTGATTCATGTGACGACACGGGTAAACCTCAAAAGCATCACACTCAGCACAGGAGCCAGACATAAAAGGCACACGTGGTGTGGTTCCATTTGTATGAAATGTCCAGAACAAGGAAATCCATAGACACAGAATGCAGACTGGTGGTTACCAAGATTAGTGGTAGAGGATAGGACGCAACTCTCCACCTGCTTAAGATGTTCTGGAACTCTACTGAGGTAGTGGAGACACAACATTGCAAATGTGCTGAATGTTCATTTGAAAGGCCACTGAGTTGTTCACTTTTACATTGTCAATTTCATGTTAGGTACATTTCACCTCAATAGAAAAAATACGACTTTCTTTATCAAAAAAGTCAATTATCTCCACTTTTATAGCAAAGAGGCTCATGCGACCACTTTTTCTTCTTTTAACACATTTTGGTCACTCTGTCTCCCCAAACCCTAACTCAAACACATCGTGTTTTCATTGCAAAGCACTTGGCATTTGCTCGGAAGACAGACGAAGGGATTGTTCGCTTTATCTCAGCACTCAGGGTAGTATTCTTCTAACGTGGAACTGAAAACATGTCTGGACTCACGTTGCATTTACACACTAAGTTCGTTTGTGCTGCTACAACAAAATACCTTGGATTAGCTAATTTCTGAGCAACAGAAGTTTATCACTCACAGTTCTGAGGATTGGGAAGTCCAAGATCAAGGTACCTACATAAGTAGGTAACAAGGTTACATGCTCAACTAACACCAATGCATAGATCAGAGCTAAACGTCACACCACTTTTATACTTAACATTTGTTATAGCAATACTGAGAAAATCTTAATCAAGGTCCCAAATGTTGCCACAATAGTCTAGAAACAGGAAATAAGATCATTCACTTCCTACTATCACAAAGAAAGTCTTAGGAAGAATTAGCCCATTTCTCCACCTTTCTTTTTAGGCCAGCAGCTATTAGGAGGGAATGTGTCTTGATAAATGGTGTTTTATAATAAAATATCATGATAATGATGGTGATGACAATGCTAATGATACTAACCTAAACTATGACACCCATTGTTTGTGAGGCAGGCACTATGCTGGGATCTCTTCCCCCACCACATGCACACGTCTTTGTTTGTTCAAATTTTCCTCTAAACATGTCATCCAGGCAAGGTGCCATCTACCTGCAATCCATCCTACTCTCTTCTGGTTACAGCACCTGATTCTCCTTAAGGGAGCCAGTTCTTTCCACACCCCAGCTACATGGCCTAGGTGGGGTGGACTCTGCCCCAGTTCTGCACAGGTATGACCAAGAAGCATTCGTGACACTCATTTCTGGGACATTGGTTAGAGATTATGAGAATAGGCACATTTCCCAAGGGTTGTGTCAAGACCAGGATGTGAGCCTGAAGCTGATGGTAGTCCTCTGCCACACCCAGGGGAGAGCCCACTTCAGGGCGGCACCAATCCAGGACTGACAGTGCCCAGAGGATGTGTCCTGACAGCAGCACTGGGGCCCCCTGGATCCAGCTGTGCCTGAAGCCTGCACTGCTCTTGTCAGTAACATCAGCCAATCATTTCCCTTTGTGTTAAGTTCAGTTTATATGGAGTTTTCTCTTGCCCTCAAGAGAATCTGACCTGAAACACTAGAAATAAGCAAATAAAATAGTGATATAAAGAAAATGTTCGATCTTGGAATTTATTTTTTTAATATTTAACACTGCTTTAAAATTATTTTTAATCATTATTACAAGAATAAGGAAACTTAGATCTCTATTCAGTCCCTGAAGATTACAAAAACAAAAACCTGACTGAACCCCTTGGCTATGCTAAGGCAAAGAAGTCTTTTAGGGAACTCCCCCAAAAAATCCTTTAACAGGAAAATTATAGATAAACCCCCATCTGGTGTCTGAACCTTCTTATTTGACTATGGGACCTCTGAGAGACAGAAATGCCTCTAAGAATCTTGGTATCTCTTGAAGTATGTGGAGGTGGTACCGACCTCCCAGACTGCTTCTGGAGTGTGTGAAGAGGTGTTGGGTGTGGAAATGGACACTCTGTGGAAGGTTCTCAAGAAAGAGCTGTTGACCAGCTCAATACCATAGAGTGCAAATATATTTCAGATTATGCAATCACAACGCACAAAGGTGGAGTCATTCATTAAGTCACTCAACACGTATCAAGTGCCTATTACAGGCCATGCACATCAATAGCTGTGGGGAATCCAGTGGCAAACAAAACAAGTGCACCATCTACTTTCGTGGAGCTGACCAAACTGTTGGAGAGACAGATTTTTCAGAAAGAAAAATAATAAGTAAATCATATACACTTACACATAGCAGCAAATGCTGTGGGGATATAAAACGAGACTTGTAGAAGTGGTGTTGGAGCTAAGACCCAGAGGAGGGGAGGTCAGCAGGTGAAGAGGGCAGGGAAGGGATCCCTAGCAAGGGGACAGCAAGTGCAAGGGCCCTGAGGTGGGAATAAACTGAGTGTGAAGGGAAATGTAAGGAAGGCCACTGTGCCGGGTGCACAGAGAGTAAGGAGGAGTGTGCACAGGATAAACCCAGGCCAGGAGAGGCACAAGCAGCCATCAGCCACAGCGAAGCACTTGACATTCACTCTGAAGACAGATGAAGGGTTTATTTACTTTACCTCAGCACTCAGCGTAGTATTCTTCTAACATGGAACTGAAAACATGTCTGAGCTCACTCGCCTTGTATTTACATACCGACTAAGTTCATTTGTGCTGCTATAACAAAATACCTTAGATTAGCCCATGTCTAAGCAACAGAAGTTTATTGCTCATGGTTCTGAGGATTGGGAAGTCCAAGATCAAGGTGCCAGTAGATCCGGTATCTGCTGAGGGCCCATTCCTCATTGATGGTGCCTTTCGTGTGCATCCCTACAAGGCAGAAGCAGTGAACAAGGTCCCTCGGAGCTCTTTCATAAGGCATTGGTCCCATTCACGAGGTGAAGCCCCTGTAACCTAGTCACTTTCTAAAACCATGACATTAGAGATTAACTGTCAACGTATGAATTGGGTGGGTGGGAGGGGAGCAACTATTCAGAGCACAGCACACATTCCTTAGAGCAAGTTCTTCTACTGCAGATCCTGGGACAAAGTTCTAAAGAAATTGGTTCAGCCCAAAGAAAAGGCTGAGAGGCAAACTAAGGACTAAAGTTTGGGGCCAGGAGCTCCCAGATCACACATCTCAGATGCTGGGTGATGACAGCTCCCACAGGCTGCTCCTATGGCTGTGTCTATACAGAATATAAACCTCAGGGTTCTTCCAATTATCTGGCTAATTCGCCCCTTCTCAAGACACTATTTCAGCCTAAATTTTCTTTCGAGCAAGAGAATTCTAGAATCACTGTCCTGGCTCTCCTCACTCCCTCGAGGACCTGAGGCTAGGATGTTAGAACGGTCATTCATTCTTTAAGCCAATGAACAGTTATTGAGCACCTACTATGCATCTGGGGCTCTGCTAGGCATTGAGATCACAAGGATGATCAAGACATGCCCCTGTCCTAGGGAAACCCTCTCTCAGGAGGCATTGCAGAGCTGCCGTTGAGAATACACACTTTGGAACCAAGAAATAAAACGCGCCTTCCCTGTGTGACCTGGACAAGCCACTGAACCTCTTGTCATCAGGGACAAGGGGATCATGATAGCACCAGCTCCACAGGACATTGTAAGGAGTAAATGAGGCCAGACATGCAGCGTCCTTGGCACGGGGAGTGGCATGCATCCAGTCCTCTAGAAACATCAACACCCAGGGTCACCATCAGGAGGTTCCTTAAAGGCTCAAGTTTCCAATACATAAAACTCATAGCTTTACCCCCAACCTGAGGTGGGCACTGCTCTCCTGAGAGCTCTTCCCAGGCAATGCTCACCCACTCGATGACTTCCTGCAAAGACCATCCCCACGTTCACAGGGACAGGGTGTCTGATTATCTCTACAGGGGGCCAAAAACACAAAGGCAGTTCTAACCCCAAATTGTCCCTTCTTCTCACACTGGGGAGTCAGCCATGTTCTTGCTGCTGGTCCTGAACTGGTCGGTGACTGAAGGTCACTGGTGAGACCGGAATGTTCACAACCACAGTCTCTGTGAAAGACAAAAGTCTGCACTCATATCCGCATGTTCTATCCCCAGCAGGACACATCTGCCCCCTCTTGTATGACCGCCTGCCCCTGACCACGGCAGCCTCCAGATCCACACCAGAGAGGACTCGGGCGCTGCATACAGACATTCACTCAGCAAATCCCCCAGAATGAACCAAGCAGAAAGTCTGGAATGTTGAGCCCATTGGACACAATGATGTGCTCCATCCTTGCCAGCATGTGGAGACCATCAGCACAGCTGCAGGGGCACAGCCAGCCACGGGCACCGGCAACTCCTGGCTGTCCCAGAGCTGCAAGAAAGCTGTTGAGGCCCAGTCTCGGCTCAACCAGAGCTGGGATGGGCTCCCGGTTAATTTCAAGAAGCCCCCAAGACGCTGCCTTTCTCCCCAGCCTGATCTCTGAGAATGAGCACTTATAGACATGCAGAGGAGACATGGTTAGCAAAGCAGAGAAAAATGGCCACCAGAGAACAACATAAACTTAGAGGGCTCAGAACCATCTCCTTATTCAGTTGGTCTCCCAGAAATGATCCCTGCTGTCTGCATTTGCTGCCCAGTCTCTCATTTTCAAAGAGATACTACCTTGGAACTCTTCTTTACAACTCAACTGTTTTGCTTTTTTTTTTTTTTTTTTTTTGCCAAATCTTGAATATCCACTAGTGATACCACTGAGATATGGCTCAGAAAGAAACTGGGTTTAGTAGCTCTGCAATGATCCAAAGAAAGAATGCACTCTGGACCACGTGTTCCAAAGATCCTTCACAGACAGACACAAACATGGGGCTGGAAGGGGAAAGCCTGAGTTGAGAGTAAGGACTGAAAAAAAAGGAACCTGGATTAGGCAGGAGAGGCTCCCACGCAATGCAGAGCCGAACAATTCTCCCCCAGCCAGGCTGGAAACTGCAGTGAAGACCACTTTATGACAAGCCCTCCCTGGACAGAGGTGGCAGGGTCCCAGAATTCCTGCTGCACATGGTCCATGACTGGGGCTTGGCTCAGTTCAGCAATCCAAGGTGGAAATGCTGGGGGCTGTCAGTGCAGTTCACTCCTCCCTGGGAAGGGCAGATTATTTCCTAAGGATGAGAACAGCACCCCACAGCTGACTCGGATCCATCTGCAAAGTCCTAGGCACAGAAGCCCAACTTGGCCATGAATGGCCCCAGCTGTAATCAGCAAAGGGGACTTTTGGCCTCATAGGCCTTTTAAAAATGGTCACTAGAAAGCAAAACAAGTTGTATTTTAACACTGGGAGTGATGCAGCCTCCCTGCCTGGGCAACTACCTATTGCTAAACAGCATTTCCTAGAGCAAATCTGTCTTCACAACACACCAGAGAACCACCTGGAAGAATGGTGAAGGCCCGTGCTCTGAGGCATGGGGAACGAGGCTTTCGTCTCCACTCCAGCATGCTGTACTCAACACTCTCACGGAAATAAGAGAGAGAATGCTTTTATTTTACAGCTGAACACATGCCCCAACTTCCAGGCAACTGTTTCAATAAGCAGTTGCCGTTAAAGGAAGTCTCCTGAAATGACACAAAATGAAACCCAGACACTCACCATTTCAAGGGGGAAACACACTGGGCTGGAAGCTGGGTGACCCGATTTCCAGGGCATACTCCACCTGCCTTGGGCGACCCTGTGTGACCTCATGTGACCTCATCCTTCTGCTTCTCGGTGGCCTCATCTTTTAGGACCAAGGCACACCTACTTCCCTCACAAGGTGATAATGCCATGAACATTCAAGCATGTGTAAATGAAGGTATTTGTCAAATCACCATAAACAATATTTCTTTGTTCGCTGGTACATGCCAGGCCCTAAATGTTTATTGACCAATATATGAATGAGAATGTGGTCCTTTAAAGTAGAAAAAACAACAAATAATATCCTCTATGACTTTGAACAACTATAATCTGATGTTGGTAATGAGTGTTTCCATCACAAAAGTGGAAAGAAACCCAACTTACCTTGCCTTAAGAACTAGGAATAAAGGGAAATTACCTCAACCTAATATAGCCCATGTGAAAAGCCCACAGCTCATCTATTCAGTGGTGAAAAAAATGGAAAATTTTTCTCAAAGATCTGGAACAAGACAAGGATGCCCACTGTCACCACTTCTATTCAACATAGTACTGGCAGTCCTGGACAAAGCAATTAGGCAAGAAAAAAGAAATAAAAGGCATCCAAACTGGAATGCAAGAAATAAAAGTATCTCTGCTCACAGGTGATATGATCTCATATGTAGAAAACTGCAAAGGTTTCACACAATAATTGTTAGAATCAATAAACTAATTCAGCAAAGTTGCAGAACACCAAAAGGAACATACAAAAATCTGCTGTGTTTCTAAACATTAACAATGAACAACCTAAAAAGGAAATTAAGAAAACAATCCCATTTACCATGGAATTTAAAAGAATTAAAAAATATTTAGTAATAACTTTAACCAAGAAGATGAGAGACTTGTACACTAAAAACAACAAAACATGGATTTTTAAAAAATCATAGACATGCATAAGTGAAAAGAACCCCATGTTCATGGATGGGAAGACTTAGTGTTGTCAAAATGTCCATACTGCTCAAGCAATCCACAGGTTCAATGCATTCCTGGTCAAAATACCAATGACTTTTTTTTTTTAATAGAAAAAAAAAATTCAACTGAAATCTCAAAAGACCTTGAATAGTCAAAACAATCTTAAGAATGAAAAACAAAGCTGGAAGTCTCACACTTTTTCATTTCAAAATGTATAATAAAGTTACAGTAATCAAACAGTATGACACTGACATAAACAGACATATCCAAGGAGGAAACCCCAAAATAATGAAATATATTTATAAAAATTGTGTATTTATTCCTACATGTTTAAACTTTAGTCACCTTCAAAGCACTCTCTGTTTGACACAATATACCTATCAAAACACTTTTTCTACTGCTCAAAACAGTTTTTTAACTCATCGGTTTTGATGCCTTTTAGTGCTTCTGCCATTTTTTGTTTCACCTCTTCCAAATCAGCAAAATGTTTCCCTTTGAGGACTTTTTCATCCAGGGAAACAAACAAACAAAAAAAAAGTCACTCAGGGCACAATTGGGCAAATAGGGAGGGTGGAGCATGGGGGTCATGTTGTTTTTGTTTTAAAACTGCTGAACACTTGGTGTGGTATAAGTAAGTGCGCTCATAAATCACCCATCATAAAATGGGCAAACATGTTGAATCTCCAAAAAAAAAATTGACTGAAGCCACATGCAGCCTCTCAGAACAGCACTAGCTGGTACATGGATGCAGATGGGTTCCTAGAACAGTTATCTAGTGGGGGAAGCCCATACTGCAAGGAGCCTGCCCTCCAAAAGATAATTCCTGGTTTTGGTGGATCCCCATGTACACAAATGGAACAGAGTAGAGAATCCCGAAATAAAACCTCATGTGTTGGTCAAATGATCTTCAACAAGGGCAGATACACAATGGGAAAATAAGTCTCTTCACTAAATGTGCAATTCTTGAGACATACATTGGTCTTCCCCACCTCCATACTGTTATTCATGCTGCTCCCTCTGTCTGAAATTATGTTTCTTGCCATCACCACATGTCAAAATCTGCTTATCCTTCAAAAACACAACAAATAAAACTCTTCAACGCAAGTGACAGAAAATACAGCTAAACTGGTTTAAGCGAAAACAAACAAACAGTCACACCCACAAGACTGGCTTTAATCAGAAAAACAGGAAATAAAAAATGTTGGCAAGAATGTGGAGAAACTGGGACTTTCCTACATTGCTAATGGAAATGTACAATGATGCAGCCTCTATAGAAAATAACTTGGCCATTCCTAAAAAAGTTAAATATAGAATTACCGTATGACCCAGCAATTCTCCTCCTGGATACATACTCAAGAGAAATAAAAGAATACATCCTCACAGAAACCTTTCCATCAATGTTTACAGCAGCATTCTTCACAATAGTCAAAAGATGGAAACAACCCAAATGTCCATCAACAGAAGAATGAATAAACAAAATGAGGTCTATCCATACAATGAAATAGTATTCAGTCGTAAAAAGGAATGCAGTTCTGAAACATGCTACAGCACAAATGAGCCTTGAAAACATTATGCCATAGATGACAGATTTTAAATAAAAGATTTTTTTAAAGAGAAGGAAACATTATGCTAGACAAAAAGAATCCAGACACAAAGTTCACATATTTTATAATTTCATTTATACAAAAGTCCAGAGCAGGCAAATATAGGGACAGAAAGTAGATGAGCAGTTACTAGGCAACACAAGAGGAGAGACCAAGGCGTGATCACTTAGTGGATGCATGAGTGCTGACAGGGTGATGAACAAGCATTGTCATTCAAGAGAAAGAATGGTTGTACAATGCTGTGAAGACACAAATACCACTGAATTATACACTTTAAATGTGTAACTGTTATGTGAAGTTCACCTGACTAGGAAACACACAAAACAAAAACATCTCTTTGTCAATTTGCAGGCGAACACACGGACCATGCTACCCAGACCTAAGTCAGTAAGCAGATCTCCTGGCTCTGCCCACAGGAATGGAATTCTCATCTGCTTCTCTCTCTCTCTCTCTCCCTCTTTCTCTCTCTCCCTCCCCCAAGCTCCCCCCCCCCCCCACTCCTCTCCTCTCCCTCTCTTTCTCCCGTACCCTCTCTCTCTCTCTTCCAGAAGGAGCCAGGCCATGCCTTCCAGAAAAAGGAGGAGAAGAGGGGGAGGCTGGGGGAGAAGAAAGAGGAGGAGGAGGATATGGCTTCAAATGAGGCTGGATCCAGGAACTCAAACAATATTCCCAGACCCTGAGTGCTCCCACCTGTCCCTCTCTCTGTATCTCTCAACTCTCTTCTCCTCCGTGTTGACTGCATTCGTAGGTTCTGCGTGGAGGCAGGATGGCTGCCAGGAGTTTTTTAATCCATAAAGGAGAAGAAGAGGCAAAGAGGGGGAGGGAAAGAAGAGGGAAGGAAGACGAGGCAGGGAGGATGCAGGCAGGGAGAACTCTCCGCCCCAGAAGTACAACAAAGGCCTTGGGCTGATCCTCACTGGCCAGAGCTGGACCGTGTGCCCAACCCAATGTCAATCTCTGTGGTGGGGCAGGGCCAGCCTCTGCCAGGCCATCGGTCAGTCTCCTTAGCCATCACTGTACCTTCCTTTCTTCACTGTACTGAAACTCCACTTATCTGTTAACGTGTATGCCTTTCACCTGGCGCTCAGTCCCTGAGCGCAGGCGCCATGTCTCTCACCCCTCACATCCAGTCCCAGGCCCAGACCAAGTCCTCAGTGACTCACAGTCACTGAAATACACAAATGAGTGGGCACTGGGTGGGAACCTACAGGTGTCTGCAGAAGACTCAGCCCCAGCATAGGCCCAGGATCTCGACCCCACTGCTCAGGTTTTCATATTCCAGAGCTTTCTTCCTTTCTCCTCAACTACAAAGAACCTTTTTTCTTCTACTTCCTGTTACTCTCCTGTGAGCTGGTCATAATTCACAAGCACCAGCCTGGCCACGGCGGTGGCTACGTGCTGTGAATCCTGTCCTCGCTTTGGAAGGCCAAGCAGTGATGCTCACAGCAGGAACGAAGGCCCCGCGGAGGTGCAAATCGAAATCCCTCACTCCAGCCTCACTTTGGAGCTCAGCCGTCCTGGCGAGAGCCGCCTCTGAAGGACTACGTTCCATTCTCCCTTCCCCCTGAACAACAGGAAACAAAGCGACTTCCACCAGGCCCTGCGGTGCCTTTTCATGCAGCAGTTTGTCAAGCGCGATGGCCGCCCATCCCCTAAAGCAGCTGCACCTGGCTCCCGGACAAGAGAGGATGGAGAGGGAATGGCCCACAGATGGCCAGCTGCTGTGGGGGAAGGGAGACTGGGGAATTGATGCTAAAAGTCCATGAACTCTTGAAATGGCATCACTTTAAATGCCTTCTCTACACTAGAGGCCCCCAAAAGCCGCATCTCCAGGCCAGGTCCCTCTTCTGGAACAGTTCCCACCTGGCCACCCACATAGACATCTACCAGGAGTCTCACACTTGCTGTGGTCAAAAGCCATCACAGGACTCCACACCCCTCTGCCAGACCTGCACCTCCAACCCTTTGCCTTCATCCTTGAGTGACAAGTCCAATCTTCCCAGCACTCAGGTAAAATTCTGCTGCCATCCTTGGTCCCCTCTTTCTTTCACATGCCATGGTCAAAAAATACTGGCAGGTCCTACCAGTTTCATATCAAAACCTGCCAAGTTTCCCTACAGCCCCCACCCCCAGGCAGAAGCCTCTCCCTCCTGGTCAACACAAGAGCTTCTGCAAGGCTCCTGGCTCCCCTTCCTCCTCACAAACTGCTCCCCAGAGAGGGCCCAGGTATCCTTCTGAAGTGTGAGCTAGTTCAGGTCCAACCCTCCAATGACTTCCCATCCTATACAGAATAAAATCTAGAGTTCTCGCCATGGCGTACAAGCCCCAGGAAGCTGAGCCCTCTCTCTCTTCTCTTTCTTGTGGCTCCTTAAACACACCAAGCACTCACCCACGGCAGGGTTCTTCTAACTCCTCCCTCCTCTGCCTTAGACACTCTTTCTGAGTATCCACACGCCTGGACCTTCCCTCCCTCAGTCCCACCTCTTCAGAGAGGTCTTGTCTAGCACATACTTTAAACTGATCATCCCCACCCTGACTCACAACCAAGCATATTCCTGTCCTATTGCGTGACTGTGACCCTGTCTCCTTCTTCTTCATGACATTTATGCCTTCACGTAGTTTACATGTATATGTGCATTTATTTGTGCAGAGGTATGTTGCTTCCTCTACTGTTTCTCTCCATCAGTAGAATAAGGTCATAGAAAAAGAGCCTTTTCTGTTTTTTCTCCACTGTACCAGCCCCAAGAACAGAGCCTGGCACCAAACAGGTGTGCAATAAAAATGGGTTGGGCGAACAAATGAATGAGCAGCACGGAGAAGGAAGGGAAGCCATAGGAGACGACAGACCTGAGACCCAGGAGGGCTCCGCTGACAGCTTACTTCTGCTTAAATCACATCTGCAGATTTGTGGTCATTTTCTTCTAACTCAATCGAACAACCAAACATAAGTTCAGAAATTTTGCCCTTATGAAAATTACTTCACACTGAAATAAGTTTAGAAGGGCTGGACCAATCAGCGGTGAAAACGTCTTGAATGGGATGTTAGAGAAACTCTGAGTGATTTCGGGACTTCACCTGGAAGCTGGTGCCATGAACTCTTCACTCCACAGTGACTTGACTTGCCACGTCCTAAGTGTCATACAAACATTATCCTATTACATTCATCCTCGCAACAATCCTACGAGACATAAACTATTATTATTGCCATTTTACAAATGAAAGAATGAAGATTCTGAAAGCTAGAATGCTGAGTGAGACCTTTCCTCAGAGACAGCTATACTGACATACAGAGCAAGGAACAAAGCCTCTTACAAACACGGTACAGCATTTGACCCTCACATTGACCCTTAGAGCCAGACTCATTCATTCATTCACTCATTCATTCATTCAACAAATATTTAAAGAACATCTATCATGCACCAGACTATCTTCTAGGTGCTGAGGATATAATAGGTTAAAAAAAAAAAAAAAAGATTCCTGTACCCATGAGCTAACATTCAAAACAGAGAGACCAATGATAAATAAATACGTAAAAACATAATCTCAAAATGTAATTTCTATACAAAAAAGAAGACAGGACTTGTGTTAGTGACTGGTTGTGGGATGGGACAACTTTACACTTGTGATCAGGGATGGAATCTCTTTGGAGGTAACTTTTGAGCAGAGACCTGCATGACCTGAGGGCCAGCCATGGGAAGATCTGCATACAGAGTCTAGAGGGGGTTACAGGACCATTTTATTCTAGAATATTAAAGTCAATAACATTATGCCAAGTTTTCAGATGGAGAAATGGAAGCACGTTATCAGATACTCAAGATGAAGAAATGTATGAGGGAACTGAGTTGCCCAAGATCATAAGACTAGCAAGTGGAAGCCAGGATGAGAGGCCCTAATGCGCTTTGACATCCGGCCACATGTTTCTAAACACAGATCCTCCCAGCAATTTTTAAAGATCAGGCAAGCCTTGAGCTGGACAAGCAAGCGGCCTTAGTGGTACCAACCTGGGCCATCAGGAAGAAGGAATCTTTCAGTTGGCACTGAGGCCTGAAATCGGGGCCAGGATTCAGGTGTAAAATTTAAGAAGGTGCCAAGAAAACTCAGTGATTAAGAAAAATAATTGTTTGTAAAAAGGATTGGTCAGGTGTCCTGATTTACCAGAAACCACTCCAAAATGCTGGATTGACCAGATGGCCTATTGAGCAGTTAGCCCCACCCCCCAAATTAAAATACTACAGGGAAGCTAGAGTTCAATGGCGATGGGACTAAGAGCTAAAGGCTGTCCATCCAGTGGGACACCATAGGCCAGTGGGCCTCGAGGTGGTGGGAGGACAGGTCCAAGCCAGCCTGCAGTAATGTCAACCAGACTCTGAGGCTCTGTTGTGTTAACTCTTTAGCAGTGGATCGAGGATGCTGGCACTGCCTAGTTCACTTTTAGGCCCAGGGTAGACACCCAAAGGCATAATACATGCCTTAGAAGAGTAAGCACCATGCCTGCTGAAGGCATAATTATTTAGTAGCCACCTTGTTCTTCCTTATCAACTGCCTCAAATAGAATAATAGCAACTTTAAGTACCAGCACTTTTCGTCATTGGACCTTACTGAAAATAACAGGTGAGTTACAACACCCATGTATTTTCTAGGCAATTTCTGATCATTGAGAGAATAAAAGAATGAACCCACTTATTTTACAGGGTAAATTAAGGCCCAGAAATGTTAAATAGCTTGTCTAATGCCAGCCAGCCACCTAGTAGCAAGGTTAGGATTCAAACTTCCTGGCTTTCAAGGGGTTGACATTGAGGTTTTCCCAAAACACAATTATTATACCACCAAATAATAGTCTGGAAATGCTCCTCTTTCACAAATGACACTAGCAAATTGGAAAATCACTTCAGACCAAAGGCCACTGCAGAATATTGCCAATAAAAGTAAGCAAAATCTCATTAATGAGATACAGTGACTGGAAAACACCACAATTCTTTTTCACAGCAAAACTACTGTAATTAAGCCAGAGCATGTCTATGTTATTTAGCAAAATAAATAATTACCCCATGCCCTTGACGCTGATTGTTCATTTCAGCATTGGGCTAATAATACTCTTACAGTCTGGTCTGGAAATCAATTTCAGAACTCATGTTCAAGGCAGCTGAGTAACTTAAGGCAATTACAGTGCCACACCATGTGCCTGGTGTTCTCAGGCCACACGATGCAAATGACGTGAAAAGCAGAAAGTTACCACTTCAACAGTCACTGGACACCTGCCCAGTGCCTGGCCCCGCGGAAGATGCTGTGTATGCCAGGAAGACACTGAGAAGCCCATGGAAGGACATCTGCACAGAATCCACTTAGGGCAGTGACAAGTCACAGTCTGTATCAGTGAGGGCCTGAAACAGTCTTAATGCAGCCAATGTTTAAACCGGATATGGGCGTACCCAGGAGAAGCTATGACTACCTCCTGTCCATCCTCCAACCCAAAGCTAAAGAGAGCAGTGGCCTGGCCCCACACCGACATTAAACATTCTGGTCCAGGTCAAGGAAAAGCCCACGAGCCCACACAGCCCCCTCTTATCTAGCAGCTGCCCAGGGTCACTGATGTCCTGCTCCAAGCAGTAGTGGCCCTTGACTGAGAGGATGGGTATTATTAACAGGGCCTTTCCTGGAACAAGGAGGAAAAGGTTAAATCACCCTTTATTCACCATTCCTCAAATTCTAGTTCTCCCAGCATTAAGAAACTTGAGGTAGGTGGTGACCCCAGAGCTTCCTGTCAAGCCAAGGAAAACTGAGATTCCCAAGGTCTCTGCTGATGATTCATTCTTCTTGTTAATTTTCCTCTAGATGCCCAGTCATGGATTTCCAAAGACAATCAGTCCAGGCAATCACAATCGTAAACACAGAAAATGCAACAAAAATAAAATTGATTTCATAAATCAAAAATGTGAGAAGTTATTGGCACAAGGGGGGGAATCTATAAACAACTAGCAGAGTGCTTAGGGAGAAGGAATTTGATTCTGAAATGCACATCGCACTGTGAATATACCCCATTACCAGCCATTCCTACTGCAGCAATAAAAGGATGTAGCAATTCAGACCACAATGTGTGCTCCCACCTCAGTCTCAAGGAATGATCCACTAATGGAGGGCTATGAATATTGCATTTTAAAAATATCCTGCCACTAGTGAAAACCCATTTGCCTCACAAGTAGGATTTGAGTAAAGTAGTCTGGGTCAGGAGAGGATCAAAAGTATCAAGTGGAAGTTTCATTTAGCTCCAGAGAAGTAGTTCAATTGTATTTAGAGTACTTAATATTTGAGAGAGAAATTCTTACCCTGCAGTCTTCAAGGCAACTGAAATGGTTGGAACAGAATGCTCTTAGGACCAAGGTTGAAAGTTTCAGCATCATGGGGACCGCTTAGCTTTCTAGAAGAAAACTCTGTTCTTGGGTCCCAAACTCCATCCTAAACATAGTCCTTGGGTCTGGGTCATGAGGCTTTGTGCGTGACTCAAATAACAACCAAAAAACCCCACATATAATTGTATAGAACATGATCAAAAGTTCACAGGCTGCTGACTACAGATTAGTCAAGTTTTCTTCTAGAGAAAAGACAACCAAATCTTACTGGTGGTAGTCATCCTCGGGAAGTTCATAGAAATGTTTTTATTAAAGAAGTCTTTACAGAAACTGAATCCATGTTGATAGATAGACCAACATTCACTCTGAGTTCAGCGATACCCCAGCCCACCCACCCTTCACCTGGGTGACACCTACTTGTCATTCGAGTCTCAGTTGGATTTCCCCTAGTCAGAAAAGCCAACTTTGAATCTCCCCCTCTGTTTTACACTCTAAGTTGCTAATAGTTATTTTCCACAGCTCTTCTCATAATTATACTTATTTGGGTAATTCTTTATGATCCAGCTTCACTGTCAGACTCATGCCCCCATAGAGACGGAAATGGTCTTGTTCTTCCTTTTTTCATATTTTTTTAAATTTTAGATTCACAGGGTATGACAGCATGTACGTTAACATGGGCATATTGTGTACTGGTGGAGATAGGATTTCTGGGGGCCCCATTCACCAGAGTGAACACTGTACCTGATAAGTCATTTTTGAACCCTCACCTCCCTCTGCCTTCCTTTTTTTGGTGCCCTCACTGTCTATTATTTTCATCTTGCTGTCCATGAGTACCCACTGTTTAACTCCTACATACAAGTGAAAACATGTTTTCTGTTTCTTGATTCACTTAGAATAATGACCTTCAGCTCCAACTATGTTGCTGCAAAGGACATGATCTCATCTTTTTTTATGGCTGTGTAGCATCCCATGATGTATACAAGGTCCAACAATTAGGTTCGTGATCCATCCTAGAAAAAGTACTCCATACGTCATTGCTGAACATCACTACGGACACCTTTGAAGTACTCCCCTTGGAAAGCTATGCACTGACACCAGCACCTAGTCCACCCGTCAGAGCAATTTTGGAACTTTTTTTCTGGAATGGCCATCAGAGTTGTCATCACTATTTGTTGAGATCTGACAATTAAGTTCATGAACTTGCCACCGTGTGCTTTATGTTGGCAGCACTGCACAAATACTGTATTGGAACGCCCTCCCTACTCACCTGATCTGACCCCCAATGACTTTTTTCTTTTTTTTTTTCTTTTTTTTTTTTTGAGTTGAAGTCTCACTCCAGTCACCCAGACTGGAGTGCAGCGGCCGCTCCCGGCCACCGCAGCCTCAACCTGCTGGGCTCCGGCGATCCTTCCACCTCAGCCTTCCAAGTAGCTGGAACTACAGGCACGCGCTACCACACTGGGCTAATTTTTTATTTATTTATTTATTTATTGTAAAGATGAGGTCTCGCCAAGTTGCCCAGGCGGGTCTCGAACCCGCAGGCTCAGGCAATTCACTCACCTCGGCCTCCCAAGGTGTGGGATTACAGGCTGAGCCACCGAGCCCGGCCGACTTTTTTCTTTACCTGAAGATAAAGGCAACACTGAAAGGAAGACATTTTGATGACATTCAGGACATCAAGGGTAACACGATGACGTCTCTGATGGCCATTCTAGAAAAAGAGTTCCGAAATTGCTTTGGGGGGGCTAGGCACTAGGGTTGGTGCCTAGCTTCCTAAGGGGAGTATTTCAAAGGTGACTGTAGTGACATTCAAAAGTGAGGTATGGAGCACTTTTTCTAGGATGAGTTTGTGAACTTAATTGTCGAACCTCATATATATCACATGCTCTTCATCTGTTCCATATTTGAAGGGCACATCATTTGCTTCTATGCCTTTGCTATTGTGAATGGTGCTGCAGTGAGCATACAAGTGCAGAGTATGCTCATTTTTTATATTTATTTTCCTTCCGGTTGATAGCCAGTAGTGGGATTACTGAGTCAAATGGCAGTTCTATTTTCAGTTCTTTGAGAAATTGCCATACTATGTTCCATAGAGGCTAAACGGGTTTATATTCCCACCAACATTGTATGAGCATTCCTTTTTCTCCACAACCATACCAGCATCGGTTGTTTTATTTTTTAACGGCAGCCATTCTGACTGGTGTAAGACGATATCTCATTGCGGTTTAATTTGCATTTCTCTGATGATTAGTGATGTTGAGCATTTTCTCATGTTTGTTGATCACTTGTGTGTCTTCTTTGAGAAGTGTCTGTACATCCCCTTTGCCCACTTTTTCGTGGGATTGTTTGGTTTTTTCTTATTGAGTTGCGTTCTTTGTAGATTCTGAAATTAGTCCTTTGGCTGAGGCATAATTTGCAAATATTTTCTCTCAGTCCATAGGTCTTCTGTTCACTCTGTTGATTATTCATTTTACTGTGCAGAAGTTTTTAAATTTAATTCCCATTTGTCTATTTTTGTTTTGGTTGCATTCGCTTTTGGAGTCATCACAAATTCTTCACCTGTATCGATGACCAGAAAAAATTTTCTTAAGTTTTCTTGTGGAATTTTTATCGTTTTGGGTCTTATGTTTAATCTTTCATCTATCTTGAGTTAATTTTTGTATATGGTGAGATACAGGGGTCCAGTTTTATTCTTCTGCATATGGTTAGCCAATTTTCCCAGCACTATTTATTAAATAGGGTGTCTTTTTCACATTTTTTTGTCAGTTTTGTCAAAAATCAGTTGGTTGTAGATATGTGGCTTTATTTCTGGGTTCTCTATTCTGTTCAATTTATCTATATCTATTTTTGTACCAGTACCATGTTGTTTTAGTTACTATAGTCTTGTAGTATAATTTGAAATCAGACAAAGCGATGTCTTTGTCCTTAGGATTGCTTTGACTATTCAGACTGTTTTTTGGTTTTGGTTTTGGTTTTGGTTTTGGTTCCATATGAACTTTAGAATTGTTTTTTCTAGGTCTGTGAAAAATGATGCTAGTAATTTGGTAGGTATTGCACTGAATCTGTAGATTGCTTTGAACAGTATGGTCATTTTTAAAATATTGATTCTTCTGATCCATGAACATGGGATGTCCTCCCATTTGTTTGTGTCATCTACAATTTCTTTCATCAGTGTTTTGCAGTTTTCCTTATAGAGCTCTTTCACCTCCTTGGTTAAATGTGCTCCTGGGGAGGGGGGCTTGTGGCTATTGTAAATGAACTTGAATTCCTGATTTGGTTCTTGGTTTGATGATTATTGGTGTATAGAAATGCTACCAATTTTGTACATTGATTTTATATCCTGAGACTTTACTGAAGTTGCTTATCAGGTCTAAGAGTTTCTTGGGGGAGTCTTTAGGGTTTTCTAGGTATATAATTATCATGTCATCAGAGAACAGAGAGAGTTTGACTTCCTCCTTGCCAATGTGGATGCATTTTATTGCTTCCCCTTGCCTAAATGCTCTGACTAGGACTTCCAACACTATGCTGATTAGGAGTGGTAGTCTTGTTCTTTCTGCTTAGCACACTACCCCACAACCCAGCACCTAGCAGGACCTCAGTGAACAAAAACAAATCGATTTATTTATTTAAAGAGATGAATTAATATCTACTTAGGAATCAAACTGGCTAAAAGTCCTGGTTTACACATTCTAAAAGTTAAATGATCGATTTAGTTAGAAATAAATCCCAGTTTAGGGGACACTAATTTTAGTTAACCTAGCATCCATTTACTTCATTCTGGTAACAGCAGACAAACTGCCCTTTGCTTAAAAAAAAAATCCACACTTTTAATCCGGGTAGTTCAGATAAAGCAGATACCATCTGCAATTCCAGGTCTTGTCACATGAGTCACCCAGGCCAGTTAGGCTAATCCATTCCACTGGTCACAGTGACTGGTTCACAGATGGGCACACGACTCAGCCTGAGCCAATGAAATTCAAGATGGAACCTTTGCTGGGGTGATGAAGAAAGAGAAATTTTCTTTCTGTGAAGATTACACAACTGATAGGGCGAAAGCCTAGGGCTATTCAGAGCCATCTTGTCACCCTGGTGGAAATTTAAAAACCAAACACAAAACTGAAAGAGAAGCAGATTCCTGATGAGTTTATTATAGCACCTAGATCCAGTTGTGCCTGACGTCAGGTGAAACCTTGTGATTTTTGTTTGTTTTCTTTGTGGATTAATCCATCGGAGTTAGGCTTCTGCTGCTTATAGAGAGACTTCAGTAAAATATAAATGAAGCTGGGGCACATGGGAAAAATGTATTTTTTTATCAAACCGCCTCATGCACACAATTGGGGCCAAAAGACTCCAGATTCAGTGGAAGAGGACTTTTCGGAAGAGACTGGAATGGGACTTGGCTTGAAGGGTAGGTGAGAGCCATATGGGCAGACAGAAGAGCAGGGCATGCTGGGGGCTAGAGGAATCACACAGAGCCAGGCAGAGGATCAAGGTATGTGAAAGGGGCAGGGGAGAAACTTTCCTGACTAGAGGCGAGAGGACCAGCAGTTTGCAAAAGAAGAAAGGCAAGGTGGGCCTGGCAGAGCCAGGAGGAATGCCCTGCGCATGAGAACTAGCATGAGATTTGAGGCTCAAGAGAGAAAAAAAAATCAAAGATCAAAAGTTCCTTTGGCAGAAGATGGGAGAGGGCCCCTTACCAGCAGTTCTAGGGCAAAGTTTGCAGACTGATCTACAGATGTGTTTTCTGTTGCCCTTCATGGTGTTTTTAAAGTGTCAACCTTTAAACATTGAGTGATTCTACCTCAAATCCGGTGTCTGGGTTCTCTTGAAACAATCAACAGAAGATGGTGTGACCTCAGCCCCACTTCTTTTTGTGACAACCACTGGCTGCAGCTGAGGGGGTCTCTGGGTTAATGAGACAAGGGCCCCCAGGTTGCGGTCAGCCCTCCATGCCCCATTTCCTGTGTGTGATCAGCCTGGCCACAACGAGCATGTGTGCATCTGACCCTGACCGCAAGGAATCTCCTCCTACTCAGGAACAGGCTCCAAATCCATCTCTCTGAATCTCTGAATTCAGAGGATCCCATAGCCCCACTTAGAGAAGGTCCATGAGCCTCCTGGCTTTAGCCATCTTGGGTATTGCCAGAACCTCCCCTGCTAAGTATTACAGTTTAACTTTAATATTATTTCTCACTGCAATCACCTTCCTGAAAGCCTTTATTATTCAAATGCATCAGGAAGCCCTTTGCAATAAACAGTCTCATAACTCAGATTATTTCACTGGGGAGAGACTCACGTCCCTTCCTTTTGATTAATGAAAAATGCAGGAGACGGGGGAAAATGTACAGGCAAAAATAACTTTCTGAGACGAGCAAAACTGTAAAGATCGTTTTAAAAACTTTCAGAATGAAAGCAAACATTATGTTTCCTTGTCTTCAAAAGGGCAGAATTAAAAGATTACAAGAAAGGCCAACATCAGATTTGGGGAGAATCTTCCAGTACCTTCCCCGAGGGTGAGCTGCCAGTAGCTTATTCTCAGAAGAAGTGGTTTCCCTTCAAACCCAGCGCCAATGACACGCTCTGGTGATGCTGGCCCCAGTGGTCTGGAATCAGCTCAGGTTTATTTCATCCTTTGACTATGGGCTGAGAACAGCGGAAAGGCCAAGGATCCTTCAGTGGCTGAGCATGACTGTTCAAGAGTGAAATGGATTGAATTGGAGAAGAGATGATGTATATGACTTAATAACAAAAATTCAGGTGTGTCTTGGCAGCTTTAGAAAATGCGTCCTGGTCAGCAAAACCCTATACAAGCAGACAGGATGACAGTGGGAATCTGCAGGGTTGACAATCCCAGGACCCCCAGAGCAACTTGAGCCAAGAACCCAGTGGCATCTCCCCACGTGGAGAAGAGGGTCCATCAACCTGGAGGATGAGGCAGTCTTCCCAGCTGCCCCAGTGTCAGTCCTTCCTCATGTTGAAGCCATATGCTCATGGCCACGTGGAAAGCGGTGATCACAAGAAACCTAGGGGGGCCTTGCAGGCTCCACTCAGGCACGAGATTGACAGGGGTGTTCTGGAAGGGGCTGTGCCACAGACAAATGGTGATGTCACCAGAAGATTCTGGTTGCACACGGTGGGGCCACAGGAGCCTGGATTCCATGGTCACACATCTTTTGTGTCTCTCCCTGATGGACTTAGGTAGTCTAGGTGACCTTCACAAATCCACACGACCACATCTAAGCTGTTAGTGGGATCACGGCATGGAATTAAAATAAAGACAACCAGGCCAAGTGACAACAGGGCTCATTCTCATGCGACGGTGTCTTTTATGACCAGGACCACACCATCTGCTCATTTGTCCTCCCGTAGTAAGGGCCTACACAAGTCACCCCAACGACACTGCCCAAAGTGACAGCAATGCAGATGGGGGTGTCTCCACCAGCTTCCCAGCCTCCACCTTCCTGGGGGTGGGTGGGAGGTGCTGTGGATGCCGACTCCACAGATATGGGTCTCATGTCCGGGGTCATGCACCAGCTCAGTGTGTGGCCCAATCTCCACCCGGCTGCTCTGAACTTGACCATCCCCCAGCCTTAAAGGAGCTCTGGGAACTATGCAGCTTGTCTCTTCAAGGTTTCTGCAAGGTTCCACCCAAACCAAATGACCCCTGCTGCCCTCGTGGGTCACAACCAGGTTTGGTTCCTTCCCTCTGGGATCACAGACCTGTGGTGCCTATTTAGAGTCTGAAAACAGCTGTTTCCTGGCTTCTGTGCAGGCTTCAAGTTATTTGTGGTGGGAGGGCCAGTCCAGCCAACAGCTCTATCATAGACTCAAGACCCTGAGCTATGCTTTAAAATAAGTGCGTGTGGACTAGAACTTTTGTCTCAGACACCAACCTAAGGCCCCCACTTTTGGCCTCAGGCCCACCTTTGCCTCTTACTCCATCCCAGCTGCCACCCAGACTCTGTCCCTGAGACCTACTGGTTCTAGTCAGGCTCATCTCTGCAATCTGAGCCTCCTCCTTCCACATGTCACATCTTACTGACCTTCTTTCATGACCAGCCTCCACCATCTGTTTACCAGGGAGCCCCTGAGACACACACCCCATCCTGCCATAACTGTTGAACCTCCACCCACCCCATGTGCCGCCGTCCATTAGGAGGACAATTGGGTTACCTCATCCCTGCCAGCCAGCCCAGGCTGTCCAGCTCCTGCTGTTGTTGTCACATGCACCTGAGTATGCACACCTGTGAGCCTTTGCATCACACTCACCTGGATGTGCACACCTGTGGGCCTTCGCATCCCATGCGCCTGCACATGAACATTATGAGTGTTTGGTCCACTGCTTCCTCTTTCCCAGGATGCTCTTCTTCCAGCCCTGCCCATGGAGAGCCCCAGGCAGCTTCACTGTCATCTGTAAAATCTTCTCTCCCGTCAAATCAACCGTTCCCTCCCCCTGCCTCCCAGCAGGATGTGTGTAGCAGCCTCTTGTCTCAGAGTTATAAATGCTTGGAGAGCAGGAATTGCCTTTTATTCTTTCTGTTTCCTCAGGCCCCTGCAAGGGCCCTGCCCAAACTAAACTTCTAGCTAAACTGAATTGTGCCCAGGGGAGCCACAGGCACCAGCTGTGATCAATAAAGAGATTCAGGGACCCCGAATGCAGACCCCGATTCCAACTCTGAGCACAGGTGACCAATTCACCCAACACCTCCATTAGAACCTACAATTGTAGAATTCCATTGGGAAACATGAATTGGAAAGAAAATCTTCAAGCCAAGCACAACCAGGAGAAAAAAGACAAGTCTTGCGGGAGACACTAGTGAACCCCCGAGAAGGACATGAAGAGAAGGAACGAGCTGAACATACATTTCCTCGGTCGTTCCTCCATTCACCACCTCCTCGTCACTTGCTGAACTTGCATCTTTATTATCAGAGCGAGTGAAGAAATACCTCCCTAAGTCACAAAATAAGCATGAACTTCAGAAGGGCAGAACCGACCCAGGACCGTCCCAGCCTAGACCTGTCTGTGGGTTGAGAGGCAGTGCGGGTCCCAGAGGCAGGTGGTTGTGTGTCTCCAGGGGCGGGAAAGAAACAACCATAAAGGAGGCAGAATAGGGGAGCTTCAGAGAGGAGTTTCAGGACAAGAGAGAATGGAGATTTTAAATACAGTTAAGAGACCCATTTTGCTACAGAAAGCAAAATTCAAAATTTCAAATATAGGGTTTGAGGGTCCGCAGGCCTCCCTGAAGCTCCTGTCATGTGACAGCCTCTGAGGACACAAGGATGACTGACACAGGCTTTTCCTCCAAGAAGCACAAAGTGACTCCTTGGAAAGACAGAACATTTGACCGATGGCAGGGCAGAAGTGGGCCCGGGACATAGAAGCGATGTACAGGAGAGAGCATTAGCAAGATAGGCTTAAAGACAAGTAAAAATCTCACCTCCATCTTCCCTGCAGGACCAAAGGCTCTACAGCAGGCAAAGCCCAGCAGGGGCAAGAGGCAGGACTAGCCCCCCACAGACCCAGCTCTCAGAAACAAGTGTCCTCTGCAGCCTCTTGAATCGTTCATGCAAGGAGACATCTTTAGACTGTTCCCTGGGAACCATTTTGGAAGCACAGTTATGAGCACACAGCTGGTGATCGATAAATGCAGGTTTAACTGTAGTGGCCTGGGGATTCATCCTGGCCATTTTCCCAGGAAAACGGCCTCATTTTTAAAACCAGGAGCACATTTGGCTTCTTTTCGATTTGTATCAGTCAAGCAGGCTCGCATGTGCTCAGGTAGCAGACACGATATTGGGAAAAACCAAATTAAACAAATAAATAATAAAAATAAGAACTTATTTCTCATATACGTGCTGTTACACACCTGGTGGGGATTGGCTGGATGTTCTGCTCCAAGGGTCACAGACTGCAGCCCATGGGCCAGATTTGCCCTGCCACCTGTTTTTGTAACCAAAGTGTTATTAAAACAGTCTTGCACATTCATGTACAGCTTTTGCGCTACAAGGGTGGGATTGAGTCACTGCGACAGATTTACTGTCTGGCCTTTTACAGAAAAACTGTCTCGGTCCCTGGGCTACTCCAGAAATCATCACATGGCTCCACCCAACCAAAAGGGGCTTGGAGATGCCATCAAATTATTGGTAAACTACATAGGTGACTATTCACTTTAAAAATAATAATAATAATAATTTCACAACCTTGAAAATAATCCATCCCAGAAGAGTAATGTGTGGAAGTGAATCTGGCCCAAAAACCTTTTCAGGAAGCTCAGAAAATAATCAGAAAGAAGCCCTCCCTCCCCCCAAAAAAATCACACACTTTCTTTCTTTGGCAATTTTTCTTATTCAAACCTCCAGTCATCGACACATCCTTGCAAATTTTTCTCAAGCCCTTTAGGAAGGTCCTCTGTGCTTCCTGGGCTGGGCAGAATTTCAAATCTGATTTACTTTCATCGCTAAGCACAAGCTGTGATTCCCACAAATGTCCCTAAATAACAGGCTTTATCCTCATCAGCACTTTGTTCTTGCCTTGAACTAAGCCCCTCGGTTCCCAAGATAGCATTCGCCACTTTTACTTGATGGTTCTCTGCTTTCTTCTCCTCGCCTCCCCTCCTTCTCCCCCAGCCAGGTCTTTATTCTCTCTCCTTCCACCACTTCCATTTCTACCCCGTTGTTCCCGCTCCTCCTGAAGTGTGCGGCTGCCTCTCCTCCACTACAGACCTCCTCCCCTGCCCCCCAATTAGGAATCACTCCAGGACTCCCTTGAATCATCAATGGCTGTTTGTTGCATTCTATTAAACTCAAACTGCTTATTTCTTCTTTTAATACATAGAGCACCTTCTGTTCAAATTGCTTGAGGGTCTTGGACAGTGAGGTGTATTTTAAGTTTTTAATGAGTCCAATTCAGTGTAGACGCATTTTAAGTTCCACATTTAAAGTTCTCTTATTAACTTCACAGAAAGGGGAAAAAAAAGGATCAGGGCATAGCATTTCAAACTTCACTTCTTAACCTAAAGATAGTTCACAGTTTCTATCGTGATTGAAAATAAGCATCAAGTGAGACATCATAGCCACTTGTTACAGAGAAAAACAGCCAAGAAAGTAGGAAAATAAACGCAAAGCAAACAAACAGAGAAGTCTAAACAAGATCACCCAGAATGGAATATAAAGCTATATTTCAAAATGTTCTCCTCAGGGATAATAAATAAGCAGATTTCTGGATGACAGAAATGTTTTCTTTTTTAAGTTTTAAGCAAGATGTTTGCTATCACAGCTCTGTCTTTGCAAATGCCTGTCTGGAAGACCTTAAGTTACTGAAAAGACCAAGCTAACCACTAGCACTTGGTTTCCATGCAGAAGGAGAGCTCATTCTCAGCACCTTCACATGCAGTAGAACACGGGAAATAACCAGAAAGGTGACAGGCACAAACACACAACATGCACAGGTGTACGCAGGCGCTTCCTTTTGCCATCTTTCCACACAACTGCTGCCACGTATGGCCTCACGATGGAAAACTGAACCAGGGGAAAAAATTCAATGCCAGTATCCTTATTTTCGTTATTATTTTATTTTAGACGCCCAGGTTGCAGTGCTTTTTAACGGCAAAGTTATAATGATAACTTTGCAGACTGTTTCTGAAAACAGAAACTTGGCATTCAGCACAGGGCATCGTCTACATAGGTGGGTCTCAGCCAGGGCCCAAAAATCTCTGTTAGATCGGGCCCTACTTGAAAGCTCCATTCAGCTCTCCAGAGCCATGTGCAGAAGCAAAACAATAGTAAATTCAGCAAGAACAAGAGATGTCTTCTGTTGGGTCTGGCCCTGTTCCTGGGGTGGGGGATCAGGACAAGCTGCCCAAACAGTAATTAACAAGGCAGGGGCAATCCAGAGAGGCACTGTGATTGGCCATGGCACCGGAACAAGCAGAGTCGGCATACACCAGGCTGAGAATTCCTGCACTCCCTGAAGGCTGGTGACAGTCATCAGCCCCCACAAAAGGGCAGGGTTTAATAAACTAATACGCATGTGGATCTCCAAGAGTGGAAAGTCCATAAGGAATACAATACGAAGTCTCTCTCCGACTTACTGATCACCTGTCCTTTCCGTCATTGCTTCATGGAGCATCTCAAAACGAGTCATATTCTGCCATTGGCACTGAGGAAATAGCTGTGCCACAGAAAACTTTCAGTGACTGTTTTTATGCCCTTGGTTTTCAACATATAATTTACTTTCCAGTCAAAGGTCTTACACACACTGATACAAATCTTTTCAAAGATTAAATTTCATCATGAGAGAGTCACACAAGGATGAGACCTAGAAGAGAATTTAAAGGTTGTAGATTAATGCTCTCACTTTGAGGTTGAGAAAATCAAAGCCCGAAGAGAAAATGTTTGTGCATGGACAGACACACAGCCAGCCGGGTGGCAGCCAAGACTCGAGACCATTTTCCTCTGATGCTCACCTAGAGCTCTGTCACCATTTCAGGCTGACGCTTCTTCCATTGTAGAGAGAAGAAAAAAAAACTAGAAGGAAGAAGAAGAGACATTCTGGGAAGAGGCAACTCCTTTTGCAGTCTACAAAAAAGGTCACCAAATGCTCTCATTTAAAATTCACACCATACAACACAAAAGGTACCTGGCTCCAAACCAGGGAAGTGAGGGCCAGTTGGAGGCCCAAACTTCACCTGCATGCAGCCTGCTTGTGTAGTTCATCCTTACTTGTACCCCATATCTCTATAATGAAGTAATTTTTTAATTAAATTTAATGAAAAAAATAAAATTCACATCACAAAATTTGAAAGCAAAATGCAAGCAACAAAAGCCCACAGTACATGAGTGAATGAAAAAATTCAAGTATTGGATTGGGTGTGGCGGTCTGTGTGTCACTGAGATGTAAAAAATAAACAGGATTTTTTTCTTAATTAAAGGAGAAAAGGCTCAAGATTCTAGTGTAAGAGACAGCAAGCAAAGCCAAAGGATGTAAGATTGGTAACTTAACTACCTCAAAGTTTAAAACATATATATGTAAGGCGAAAGACTCCATAAAAAGATGATGGGAAGTGACAAACTAAAGACAAGATTTGATACGTAAATTTTGAACATTAATGTCCAAAACATATAATGACCACCTACAAATCAAAAATGAGATATCAACTAATAGGCAAATTATATGAGAAGGTATTTTGCAGAAAAGGAAATTAAAATGGTTGATAAATATATATGAGATGTTCAACACTTCAAGGAAAACTGGAACAATACAGAGATGATTATGCCACTCATCACAGTGGCTACATTTAAAGGGTTTCATAATATCAAGTGTGGAGGAGAGTGTGGGGAAATGAGAACTGTCGTCCATCACTGGTAGAGTGTACATTAGTACAGTCACTTAGGAAAACAGTGTGGCTACTTCCGTTACCATTCAAAATGTGCAATTCCTAGACCAGGCTCGGTGGCTCAGCCTGTAATACCAGCACTTTGGGAGGCTGAGGTGAGTGGGTTGCCTGAGCCCACAGGTTCAAGACCAGCCCGGGCAACTTGGCGAGACCTCATCTCTACAATAAATAAAAAATTAGCTGGGCGTGGTAGCGCATGCCTGTAGTTCCGGCTACTTGGAAGACTGAGGCGGAAGGATTGCCGGAGCCCAGCAGGTCGAGGCTGCGGTGGCCGGGAGCGTGCCACTGCACTCCAGTCTGGGCAACAGAGTGAGACTCCAACTCAAAAAAAAGTACAATTCCTATGACCTAGCATTTCCATTTCCCAGTACTTAGAAAAGTACTCACACATGGGCACAGGGAAACATGTGCAAGTAGGTTTAACCCACTATTATTTAAAAAAGTAAAAATTGGAATACAAACTAAATATCTGTCAATGAAGGAATGGTTTAAACAAGTCATAATATGCCTTCATTATTGAAAATGTTAGAGCAGTCAAAAGAATCAAGTTGGGAGACTTTTGCTTTCAGTAATGGCAGTCTCAGTAATCCAAACAAATTCTCCGGCTGAGGACAAGAAAATACAGTCACAATATAAACATTATTTACTATAGACCTCAGAAGAGTTTTTAAAAGTGAAAAAATTCTCAGCCCAAATCCAGGGGATGACAGAGATCCAGGAAGATGAGTCCAGTATTGGGGACCTCTTTACTTCTGTGGGCATTTCACAATATTAGAGAGGGTGGGAGGAAGCTAAGAATCTAAGACCTTTTGACAGCTTCACAAGGCTAAGGACAGATGCTGGAACTCAGAGCCCAACAAGTAGCAGAGGCCTCATGAGTCTCCCAACACCTTTCCCTACCCACACATTTCAATTTGTTTGGGAGCCCCACAAAGCCACATGATGGAAATAAGAGTGAATCAGAAGAGGACAGTCAGTCCCTGAAAGTGAATGAAGGTGATCTGAGTCTTTCCTGATGTCCTGGAATGCTAGTGACCCTGGCCACATGCAAAAACAAACATAAATCCTCACTGGAGAAAGGTGGCTTCATATGAGGACATGGACCAACAGGGAAAAGTAATATTGGGGTCCTCATACACTGTCTTAATTTTTTTAATGTTTTGACACTTTATTTAGAAATAATTTCAAACCTACAGAAAAATTGCAAGAATATTACCAAGAATACCAAGATTCACTTATTGTTAACATTTTAGCCTATTTGCTTTATCATCTGCACTGTTATTTTCTGACTCTTGAGTATCTATATGCTCTCTCCTCCATCACACACACACACACACACACACGCACGCACACACACACACACAAATGTATATATACTTTTTACACTTTTTCTGAAACATTTGAAAGTAATTTATTTATATCATGGCCCTTTATTTCTAAACACTTCAGTGTGCATTTCCTAAAGATAAAAATATTCTAGAACAAAACTACAGCAGTCATTAACTTTAGTAAATTTAACATTTATGCAATACTTATATCTAATTAACTGCTCACATTCCAGTTTCATCAATTGACCTAATAATGCCCTATGAAGTATTTTTCACTCCAGTACAGGATCTTTATGGTGTCTGTTATTGCATATCTCTTTAGTCTCCTTATATTTGGAGCATTTATATATAAAGCCTGTCTTCATATTTTAAGACATTGATACTTTTGAATAATACAAAACATACACACACTCACACATACACACACACACACACGCCTTTGCCTTTTTAAAAATAGATCCCAGCCGGACTCGGTGGCTCAGCCTGTAATCCTGCGCCTTGGGAGGCTGAGGTGAGTGGATTGCCTGAGCCCGCGGGTTCGAGACCCACCTGGGCAGGCGAAACCTCATCTCTACAATAAATAAATAAATAAATAAATAAAACTAGCCGGGTGTGGTAGCGCGTGCCTGTAGTTCCGGCTACTCGGAAGGCTGAGGCGGAAGGATCGCCGGAGCCCAGCAGGTCGAGGCTGCGGTGGCTGGGAGCGGCCACTGCACTCCAGTCTGGGTGACGGAGTGAGAC
>CAUYQG010140856.1:0-11289 GCA_963574415.1 Tarsius wallacei
TGTAATCCCGCGCCTTTGGGAGGCTGAGGTGAGTGGATTGCCTGAGCCCGCGGGTTCGAGGCCCGCCTGGGCAAGCAAGACCTCATCTCTACAATAAATCAAAAAATCAGCCGGGCGTGGTAGCGCGCGCCTGTAGTTCCAGCTATTTGGAAGGCTGAGGCGGAAGGATCGCCAGAGCCCAGCGGGTCGAGGCTGCAGTGGCCGGGAGCGGCCACTGCACTCCATCCAGTCTGGGCGACAGAGTGAGACTCCAACTCAAAAAAAAAAAAAAAAAAAAAAGTGTAATATAGCCGGGCTCGGTGGCTCAGCCTATAATCCCGCACCTTGGGAGGCTGAGGTGAGTGGATTGCCTGAGCCCGCGGGTTCGAGACCCGCCTGGGCAGGCGAAACCTCATCTCTGCAATAAATCAAAAAAATTGGCTGGGCCTATAGTTCCGGCTACTCAGAAGGCTGAAGCGGAAGGATCGCCGGAGCCCAGCAGGTCGAGGCTGGGCGACGGAGTGAGACGCCAACTCAAAAAAAAAAAAAAGAAAAGTGTAGTATAGTATTAGACCATAGAGTCATTCTAGAGCTCAGTAGAGGAAACCGACCTAGTCATGGGATTTGGGTAGGGATCCTAGAGGCATGCATGAAGCCTTGAAAAAAAAAGCATGAGTGACTTGGGTGAAGAGGGGAGGGAAGAGTGTTTCTAGAAGACAGAACAATGTGAGCAAAGGCAAAGGAGTGTGAGGAAACATAGTCTACTCAATAGTTCAGTGTTACTACAGATGAGGTGAGGTGCGATGGGAGGTAGGATTGGGTTGTAGAAGGCCTGCTTGCTATGCTGTAGAGTGTGGCCTTTCACCTGGAACTTGTTCTTGGATTAGGGATGGGGTCACATGGGGTGAGGAGAGATGGAAGGTTTTAAGGAAGATAATGTATTTTCTGTGAGGTTCTAAAAGAAGTGATAGGATGAACAACACTTTATCTTGAAATGGCACTTTTTCTTTAAAGATTTTCCAAAGCTGACACGTGCACCCTGAGGCTTCTGTCTGTGTGTATGGGCGTGTGAAAAATTTTTTTAATCATGAAAAAAAGGAGCCAAAATCCAAAGAACTCAAGTTTTTAAATAACATTTATTGTGTTTTCCTGATTCAAAGTAACACATGTTCATTTTCAAAATGTGGAAAGTACAGAAAAGCACAAAGAATAAAATTTAAATTACCAATATTCTTGATAATACTGTTAATATTTTGAAGTTTCTTTCCAATACCATCTACATAAACACACACACACACATACACACACACACACACACACACACATGCACACTAACAGCCACATATACATGCATTTTACAAAATTGGGATCTATTAAATACATTGTTTTGTAACCAGAGTTATTCACTTTTTAACATTATGTGCTGACCACTTTTCCAGATTATTAAATATTCTTTTACAAAATAATTATAAATAAAACAGCTATACAGTATTTTTAAACATATATGCACACTATCTATGTAGCCCACTTTCTTTGTTAGGCATTCATTTTTCCCTACTTGTTTTACTATTATAGATGATGCTGTGATCATTGTGCCTCTACATAAATATTTGTGTACCTTACTGATTATTTTCCATTGGATGAATTCTTAGAAGTGGCCTTCCTAGAAAAAAGGGACTGCATAGTTTTAAGATTTTCAATGGATTTCTAAGTTGTCCTCTAGAAATATTATTCCATTTTTACTTCTACTTGTTATAAATGGTAAAAGAGTGCTGCCTATTTCTCAGTATCTTTGCAAAATTTCTAGGTGAAACTAGTATCTCATTTGTTGTAATTTATTTTATTACCAGTGATTTTTACCATTTTTCCTCATGTTTATCTATTGTTCTTGTTTTTATGAATTTCCTGGGTGCATTCTTTTTGAATTTTTATTGGTGTGCTTTTTTTCTCTTCTAATTTTTATTTTGAAATTGTGGGGTACAATTCAGGGTTAGGTATACAAATGTTCATTGTGCAGGTACCCTTATTGATGAAGTATGCCCCCCCTTTGGTGTGTTCTTTTCATCACTGATTTTTGAAAGTGTTTACATAGTAAAGATATATTTCTATTTTTATTTGTCTGTCTTTTTTGTTGGATTTTTGTTATTTTCCCTTATTTTTATTCATGGAATCTTAACACATATTTTGATGTAGTCAAGTCTATAACTTTTCATTGTGGTTTCTTTCTTACTTTTGTTATTAGAGTAAGGAATTTCCCCATTTTGTGATCGAATATTCAGTCATAATTTCTTCTATTTTTAAAAACTTGACAAATATTTAATTTCTAATTTATATGGAATTTAGTTGATAATATATTGTGTGAAAGGGATTTAAATTTTTTTAAAAAACAGTGTGCCAATTAGTCCAATGTTTATTGAATAATTGATCCATTTTTCTGCCATATTAAAATGACATATATTGTGTATTGAGTACTCATGTAAATCTTTCTTTTTTGGACTTGTAAATCTCTTGCTCTGAACTTCTGTTCTAGCACCAGTATCCTTTACACTTATTAAAGTTTTATAATATGTTCAATATCTGACTGTTCATTTTCTGAATAATCTTATTTTAACATTTTACCTATTATTTCCTGCTTATTAGTCATATGATCTTTAGATTTACTTTGTCCACTTCCCAAAATAAAATCCTATTGTGATTCTGATTGGAATCATTGTACATTTATAGAATAAAAAGAGAGAGTAATTCTTGTCTTTATATTTGGCCTTACCCAGGGACATCATACTGCTCTCCATTTATTTGAATTTTTAAAAAATGTATGCCTTCACAACTCAGTTTTTAAAATGCTCTCACACTTTTCTGTAGACTGGCACAGACAGCTTGAGTGTAGAACCTGCATTTTCATGTTGAGGATCAATTGGTTCATCATCTGACCTGATTGGGCAATTTGACAACTGCAAACACAGGAAAGCAAAAGCAGCATGAAAAAGATTGGAAAGGCCCTTTCAACGTTTAGCTCCCAGTGTTCTTCAAATGTTCACAGTTACACATGTCCTTCTAGGTCACTTTGGGCTTTTATCCTGAGGCAAGCACCCTGCTCGAGTTTTATTACTCTTACAGAAGAACCTGGAGTCTCCCGAGTGAACAGCAATATGTCAACACTTCACTAATTAGAAAAGACCTTACAACTAAAAAGAGCCAAGGGAGGGCTGGGATTTCAAGCAGAGACTTAATTTTAAAGTACAAAATGTAACCAGAGAACTATAAGTGATGAGATTCCCTAAGTTGGTAGTTAGCATTCCCAGACACACCCACGTAGTGTCAGACATGCGCACGCGCGCGTACACGCATGCTCACTTACGGTTAGAGTTGTTGAAGTAGGAACGATTTCATTGCTCAGAAGAAAAAAATGTAATTTGAATTACGATATCACTTCATCTTATTTGAAAATTGAAGACATTTAAAAAGTTTTCTAGTTCAATTAGGGAAATATGAAGATTATTGAGCTTGATAGCCTTTGGTGATAACTTGAAAATGGGAAAACTCAAATTCTGAAGTAAATAATCAGTAGTGGTGGAAGAAATATTAATGGTTACTTCAAAGAATAGAATAGAATTCCATTGACTTAGATGGATTTGGATATGTATTGGGGGATATAATTAAGCTCTTGATTGGACTCTATATAGTAGTAGTGTGGCAAGACAGGATTAATCTGTGAGTTAGTGATCATAATGAGTTCCATTGTTTGCAAATAAGTATCAAGATTCTTGTTTGATCTCTGTCATACCAGAATGTAAGTGTCAGCAAGATATGGTTGGTTAAGAGGAGACAAAGAGACAGGACTTCCCAAATGGTGGAGTGAGGGCACTCATAAATCAGGATGAACTTTGAAAACATGCTATGTGAAATAAGCCAGTCAAAAAAGAATACATATTGTATGATTCCACTTATATGAAATCTCCAGGATAAGGAGATCTATAGAGGCAGAAAGTAGATTACTAATGACCTCATATTTATTCTAATAATTAAATGGTTGTGTAGGTTTAGGGCAGGGCATGGGAAGGATGGGGAGTGATTGTCTTCATGTAGGGTTTCCATTTTTCAGGTGATGAAAAATTTTTAAACATAGACTGTGGTAAAGTTTCACAACTTTGCAAATATAGTAAAGACTACTGAATTGTACACATTGGGTGAATTTTTTGACTTGTGAATTAAATCCCAATAGGGTATTTTTTTCTTTATTTGAAAAGGGGACCCAATAAGAACTTAGCAGAGTGGTAGTGATTGGACTGATACCATCAGTCTTGAGCAAGTACCTAAGTGTTCGGGGTCTTGGTCTTTTCATTTACAAAAACCAAGAGTAAGAACATCAACATCAACATGTTCTGATAATTAAATGGGGTAATTTAAAAGAATTTACCTCAGTAATTGACCCATAGTAGCTTTATAGGCCATCAAGAAAGAGGTCAAATTCTGAGTGGCTAGTTGCTAAGGTGGAAAAAAAGTAGGTACAGTTGAGTCAAGTGGGCAATCAGGATAAAGCATTTGAGAAGTCATAGAGGCTGCAGAAACAACAACAGTATAGATTGGTGCCCACCAATCCCTAGAGTAAGTGTCCTTTGTGCTCTTCCATTTTATACTGCTTTTTTGCTTTCTGGGTTGTGCAACTTGGTATGGGAGTGGGGTGGAGTTAGAGGGGTGGGGAGGACATCAGGTAGTGATTTCAATTATATGGAGACAAGGGCCTACAAGTAAGTCTACTCATGTAATAAAACTCAAAAGTCCTTACTTTTGATGACTTATTCCAAAGTCCTGGTTTTTGTTTTATTTTGCTTTGTTTTCATTAATTTTCCCATCAGACAGAAAAATACAACATCTACTATATTTCCTTCCTTCCCATTACCGCCAAGTCAAGAAGCTCTGCATTTTCATGAAATGGAGGTAAAACGTTGTGATTTCTGAGCAGAACGTTGGCTCGAGGTCACGTTTTTCCATATGTACTAGTGGGGGGAATCAATCTTCACCTGTTAGTAACCCCTTTGCGTCTCACTAGCAATAGATTGTATGGACCATCTTCCCCATTCTTGAAATTACTTGGTCTATCCACTTGGCTTTCCAGTCACAACTGCTTGCTTGTCAGCTTCTGCTAGGTGGTCTGGGCGAATTAGGGCACTGTTGAACGCTTGTCCTTGAACACTTATCTGAAGCCAACGTAGCTTTTTCCCTTTTGCCAACTAACTTAATGAAGTTCTTCAGGATGGCTTCATGGAGGTGTGACAAAAGTGAGAAGGAATATTGAAACCAATTAAATTTCAGTCTTGGAAAAAGAAACATAACTGGTAGATCCAGTGTTACCGCCAGAGACAGCAGTAGCTCAGAACCTTGGCCATGAAGGAGCATGATACAGCTGGTGGGGAAACAGGAGGCAGGTGGGGTCCTGGAGCTTTGCAAGTTGGAGGCAAGAGGCCTGCTAGTCAGAAAAGTTTTGTAAATCACTTTCACCTTGCTCAGGGTGGTGCTTATAGAAAGGTTGACCTCTAGGCAGCCAAAATTATTCTCTGTGGAATCTGTACTGCCGCGTTTCATCTTAGTTGGGATAAAAGGAGTCAGGATTTGGGGATTCTTTAGAAGTTATAGACATGCTAGCCATTTTAACAGGATTGCCGAAATCTGTCAGTCTTCTTGACTGATTAATTAATAACTACTGTTCCTGAGATGTAGTAACTTTTGCAAATATATGTGGCAGTTTGATGATAAAATCTTGGCGGCTTGGCCATGAGATAGCTTAGAATGCCTTTGAAGCATTCCTCCAGTGAACTGCATTGAAACAGGAGGTTCTTAGAGTTCTATGAGGAGAAATTAATTGTTGGGAAGAGCAAGGAGGTGCTCTGTGTGGTATTAAGCAAATTTGGTAAGACATTTGTAGTAGGGAAAAGAAAAAGGCATTCTGGAAGCTGGGTGTCAAATAACAGCTTAAGGATTGAGTTCGCTTGAAGTGGAAGAAGATGAGTATGGCACTTGTAATGCTGCTGGGAATATTTCAGTTGAGGTGACACACTTTGGTAATGGATTCTGTTAAGCAGCTGAATGCCTTGGAGGAAGTGGATAGTCACTCTCCTCCTTTCACTTCAGGGAGATCAGGTGGCTAAGTAGAAGAAGAAATAGTGCCAAGTACCCTTAGGTCCCTGACCTAGCTTCAACAGTGACTTCCTATTGCCACTGGGCCTTAACTACTTAGTGATCCATTTATAATTCTTGTGTGTTGAGTGGAGCACTAGGCTGCATTATTAACATTATTTAGAGAAATGTGAAATCTGAGCAGAAAGAGTTATGATTGAATTTCTTGCTTATAATAAATGCTGGTGTTTTAGAAGGAGAAAATGAAATAGTAACAGAACTCACTTAGTCTTCATGCAAACCTATGAAGTATCATTATTATCTTCATTATACAGACAAGGAAACCACGGCTCAGGGAAATTTGGCAACTTTCCCAAATTCACCCATCATTAAAGTGATGGAATCCAGGATTAGAACCCAGGCCAGTCAGATTCCAAAACCCACATCTTTAATCATAATATTGTGCTGCTTCTTTGCATGTGGAAGTGACCTTTCCTAAAGGAAATAGGCTTCCTAGTTTACTCATATGAAATATAGTTTGCTCATAGGAAGTTTTGGAAGGGCCCATTTCCAATTACCCATAATAATAATACAATGAATTTTCTGATTTGTATTTTCTGGTTAACTGAGACTATTTGTGGATATTTGTTCCATTAATCGTTCACATGATAATGGGTTTCAGTGTTGCCAGCAGCAAAAGAGGGCGACCCTCAATGTGCAAGCATTCTGAAACTTCACAATTGCTATGGTCACATTGGCTAGAACAAATGATTGAGTCTGGAATCAAAGGGTGGAGAAATAGTGTGCTTTTTGATGGTGGGGATGGAAAAGTTGCAAAGGGGAATGGATACAAGAATCTGTGGGGAAAATGGGGGTCATTACTAAAACAATCTAACAAACCTACCTATTTAATGTCTCAGTTTTAAAACTTGTTCTTTAACCATATAGAATTGCTTCCTCTTCCCTGAACATGTCAGGCTGTTTCATGTTTTTGTGCTTTTGCTTGCACTAGAAATACACCCCAATATGCACATCTGCTCATCCCACTATCATCTAATTGGTTAATACCTATTCATTCCTAAAAGATCACCTTTCCTCAGTCCCCTCGGTACCCCATGCAGACTTTCATCATTACACTGTACTGTATTTATCTGTTTAAGTATGTCTCTTCTTACCATGCTTTAATCTCCTTGAGGGTAAGCATTAAATTATATTTTGTGTACCCTGCACTTCACAGTGTACTTGCTACATAACAGGAGCTTAATGTGAGTAGGGCATCCCCAAATGAAAGAATAAATGACATACTTCCCTATATAGTGGTAGCTGTAACTGTCTGGATTTTTGATCCTGCACATTGATGTGTTTGCTGAAGCTGTAACTACTTGTCCTGTTTCCTCAAGTTGCTATAAGGCTTTCAAAACATAGGCTGGATTTTTATCAAGACTCTGCAAGACCATCTTAGAGTATAGGGAAATACTGTGGGATGTTATCAAAACCATGATTGGAAAGCACATGCATAGATGGACATTAGCCAAAGTTATTGCTCCCCCCTCCCCACTCACTGTGAAGAATGTTTCATACCTCATATTTGATGTGAAAATACAAAGTCTCATAGGTACAAAGTGCTAAGTAAAGCAGCAGAAAGGAAGGTAAGAGTGTTGCCTAGCAATTCAACATGTGTATCATCTACAGTATTTGGGTTTCTGGATGACAGAGGTCGGTGAGATATTTAATGTGCTGAAGGAATATGGTGACAGCCATTTGTACCCAGAGATAAGAAAATGAAATGTGGCTCATGATGTACAGAAGGTGCTGAGAATGATCGAAAGTCTGTGAACTTGTATGTTTTCATGTCTGTCAGCAGGTATTTTTCTCCTTCCTTCAAAGTGCCAGCCTTTTCATAAACAGTCTTTATTCTTCACCCGCTTTGAAAACACACAAACAAAACATAAACCCAGCATTTAATAGCCTTTGCTGAGAAAGAAGGGAACACATTCCAAAGTGTCAGGTGCCCACTTAGCCTAGCCTGGCAGAGGCCCCCACTTAGAAACAGCTGTCATGGAGCACCTGCAGAGCTTTGGCTGCCCAGGGGTTTCATTGTCACAGCTGATTGTTTTTCACCAATGCCACTGTCTCCAAGAAGATAAGCAGTGACCCTAGTGAGGCTTTCTGGCCTTGTTCTTCACTTCTGCAAGCGTCATCTTTTTTTGTCCCTGCTCAGTCTTCACCTCTTGCAAAAGCATTCACATCATCTAACTCTCTCCCTGGTTGGATGTTAGTGCTGTCTTTTTCCTCCAATGGTAGGAATGTATCCAAGGGAGAAGTTCAGGCCTTTGAAAGGAGCTGGATGTTGGAAGAAAAGTGGAGATTGGAGGAAAATTTACAAAACCAAATGCTATATTTTCTTGTCAACATACGGCCTTCAAAGCTTTCAGAAATCTTTGTCACAGCTTAAAATTGCCAAAGCCTCGGACTCTAAAGCAGCTCTTTGTGGGGTTTTGTTCTTACATGTTGATGACTTGATTTCAGTGAGCTACATTAGCTTATGTTGGATCTTTAATTTACTATTTGAATTTTTGCAAAGTGCAAGGCCTTTGCAAAGCCATAAATACACAAAGGTTGACTTCATCCTTCTCGGCCCTGGTTCTCCAAATAGCTTTACAAGGTATGCACCTCCAAACAAATACCCAAGAGTGCTTATGAACAGGAGCTGCTCCAGGAAGCTATTGACAACAGAACTCAAAAGAGTTTAACAGCACTCGTTGGGGAGATGAATACGATGCTGAAGCGTATAGAGGGGTAAAGAGGGGTGCTACACAGAGTTGGGTGAGGGTGTTTCTGACTTCCTCTAAAAGGTTGGTGGATGAAAATAATTAGGAAAGGACTAAGAAAGGCATGAACTCCTGAGGGGAAGGGAAAGAAATTTCATGGGGATTTTCCAAAACACTGTTATTAGTTTCTTATGCATAACTCTAGAGCTGTATTTTGCATACACAAATATGAATATATGATTATCCCCACAGTTTTTACACAGATGACAGTATAGAGTGCATATCATTCTGCAGTTTTTTTCACTTAACAAGATACCTTGAAAATATTCTAATGGCAGTATAGAAAGAACATTATCATTCCTGTTTACAGCTGCATAGTATTCTATTTACCAAGTCTGCTCCATTTTTTTTCTAAGTCTCTATTGATGGAATTGCATTTTTTCCCAATCCTTTGCCTCCATGTATTGCAAGTATATACATAGGATAAATTCCTAAAAATAGAATAGCTGGATCAAAGGGTTAGTGCATTTGTAATACGTGTGCTCTGGTTTGTTGCCAAATTGTCCTCCATAGAAGCATGCTGATTATATTTTCACCAGCAATGTATGAGAATGCCTTTCTCTATAGTCTCACCACATAGTAAGTTATAAAACTTGATTTTTGTCAGTCTCATAGATGAAAAAAGAGTATTTAAGTTTTTTTATTGTGCATGTATGTCATTATTAGTGAGGTTGCATGCATTTTCTTATATTTAAAAGCAACTTGAATTTCTTTTTTGGTGAACTGTTACATTCTTTGACCATTTTTTTTTGTTGGGTTGTTGGCCTTTTGACATAGTGTAATAATCTTTAGAATTTCAACTTACTGAGAAGCCTCTCCCTGATGATGTAAAAAATGGGATGCAGAACCCCATTACATTAAACGTAAAGTACTGGGTGTCACACTGTCAGGAGTAGAGCTGGGTTGAGGGGAGAGGAGCATGAGGAGAGGGTGTTCTCTGTGAACATGGTCACTAAAAGGGTTGCCTTTTCACCAAGTATCATAAAATAAAAGTTTTATGCTATGATGAAAAGACACCAGAGGGAAGCAGTGTGAAAACTAGACACATCGGGAAGATAGCCTAGGATATGTGCCCACTCTTCTCACCAACTAACAGCTCAGGCCAACATAGCTTCATCCTAGCTCAGTCCCTGCTTCCCATCAGAAACTGGCTATATCTCTCTCCCCTGACTGCTGGTGAGTAGTTCTGTGTGGGTGGGGTTCTGTGAGGAGTGGTAGCTTCAGATCAACACAGGCAGATCTCACTCTGTGAATTCATTTTCCTTATTTTTTTTTTCCAATTTTGAATAATATCTTTTATTTAACTCAATATTTCCAAAATATTATTATTTCAACATGCAATCAGTATAAGAGACAGTGAGATACTTTACATTCTTGGTTTTCATATTACATCTGTAAAATATGTATTTTATACAGTGCCTATTTCACTTTATACTAGCTGCATGTCACATGCTCAATAGCCATATGATCTAGACGCTACCATAGTAGACAGCACAGCTACAGGCAATGGAGAACTGCTGAAGCCTTTTTAAAAATAAGTAAACTTTAAAATCATTTTACTTTGAAATGATTTAGCTTTACATAGAATTCCCATATACCTTTTATCCAGTTTCCCTTAAGGTTAACATTTTTATTTTTTCTCTTTATTTGATAACACTTTGTCCCTTTGTCTACCTTTTGGAAGATTTCCTTAATTTTCTCTTTAACATTACGAAAATTTTAAAAAATTTAAATCTTTTTTTTCATATTTTTATTTTCTAAGATCTCTTGTTCTTTGGATACTCCTATTTATAGCATTATTTTCTTGTTTCAGATATGCAATATTTTCTTTTATATTTCCGGGGATATTAATTATAGCTTTTATCTACTACTCCCCACATTGCTTCTATTGCCTTTTGGATGTTTTTGGGATTTTTTTGAACTGTTATCTGCCACTGCTTTATTTATTTGTTTATTTATTTATTAAATATGTGGGGTACAATTCAGGGTTAAGAATACAAAAGTATACAAATGTTCATTATGCAGGTACCCTTGTTGATGAGGTATGTCCTTCCCTCCTGCAGATTCCCACTACTGCCAATCCCGCCCCCACCCCAGCAGTTTCCCACTACTGCCAAACCTTTTCTTTTTATTTTTTTTCTTTTTGCCACATTCACTGTTTTATTCATAATCACCAAAACCAGGAGACCACCAAGATGATCAACAAAAGAAAAAATAAGTGGAAGCCGGGCTCGGTGGCTCAGCCTGTAATCCCGCGCCTTTGGGAGGCTGAGGTGAGTGGATTGCCTGAGCCCGCGGGTTCGAGACCCGCCTGGGCAAGCGAGACCTCATCTCTGCAATAAATCAAAAAATCAGCTGGGCGTGG
>CAUYQG010140860.1:0-31088 GCA_963574415.1 Tarsius wallacei
TTTGTTTTATTAATGATGGTCATTCTTACAGGGGTTAGGTGGTATCTCAATGTGGTTTTGATTTGCATTTCTCTGATGATGAGTGAGGCTGAGCACTTTTTCATGTGTCTGTTGGCTGCCCGTATATCTTCTTTTGAGAAGTGTCATTCATGTTTTTTGCCCACTTTTTGTTGGGGCTGTTAGTTTTTTCCTTTTGGCGCGTTTGAGAGATGTTAGGCCTTTGTCAAACATCATTCCTCTGATGGACTAGAGAGAGGACAAAAATAAATACACTTGCAAAGTCAAGATAAGCAAGTAATATGAAGGCAGAAAACTATTAATCATAAAATTCTTAGGCTGATTATCGTTGCAACTATATTATCATGGTAACAGTCCAAATACTATGCCAACGTGTGACCATTCATGATTTCAACTAGAGTGGTCATATACACCAGTATGTCCGGGACAGTCTTGGTGTTTTCATGCTGTCCTGGCTTAACTGCCAGTGTCTCCTCCCACTCTCAAAGTGCTCTGGGCTGGCCATTTCTTTTCTTTCTTTCGTTTATTTTTGTTTTTGAGTTGGAGTCTCACTCTGTCACCCAGGCTGGAGTGCAGTAGCACGCTCACGGCCACAGCAGCCTCAACCTGCTGGGCTCAGGCGATCCATTCTTCTCAGCCTTCCAAGTAGCTGGAACCACAGGCATACACCACCATGCCCAGCTATTGTTTTTTAAATTTATTGTAGAGACGAGGTCTTACCATGTTGCTCAGGCTAGTCTTGAACCCCTGAGTTCAGGCTATCCTCTTGCCACTGCCTCCCAAAGTGCTGGGATTACAAGTGCACCCGACTTGGACACCCCTTTTCAAGACACATTTATACATATTTTTTTAAATGTGTCATTTGAGCCCTATTTTTAAGATTAATTTGACAGAGCTGTGGTCTTTTTGTTTTGTTTCTCTGAACAGGTTTCCTTGCTGTGAACACTAAGGGCAATAATATACCTTCTTCCCCCTCATTCCTAAGCCAGTATCCCATTAAATCATGTTGAAATTTATCTTAAATCTCTCTCTTCTTGCATCTTAACCCCTGATCAAAGTTGCCATCATCTCTTCTGAGGGGAGGCTACGTGATACAAATCCTCACTCTAACTTTCTGATTATATAAGACGTTAAAGCAAGAGCATATATAAAGATGCTTTATAAACAAATGAAGTTCAAGCAATGTTAGTAATTGTTATTTTTTATATTCTTTCATGTTCTTAAAATATTTTTGGTAAATACTACATGCTAGTCACTGTGACAGACTCTGAAGGGAGATGGTGAGGGAAGAGACAGTGACCTTAATGAGCTCATAGCTTACGATGACCGGTGACCACTCTTTACACAACAAAAAGAGCAGGTGTTATTATATACATTTCCTGTCAAGAAAATGGACTCTCAGTCAAGGCTAAAGGAGTTGACTGAGGTTGAAATAACAGAGCCAGCATTCCAAATCATTCTTTCCCATCCCCCTCCTCTCTTTCCTGTGTTACCACCTTCCTTCTAACGCCAACTACCATGGCCACACAGAAGAGACTTGGCTGATGCTTGTATTCGGGGCTGCCTTTCTGTTCTTTGAAGACCGTGTTCATGGCCCACCTGAGGTTTCTCTTTCTTGGCCACTGAGTCCTATATCTGCTCTCTAACCTGTGGCCTTGGCCAAGTGGCCACAATCTGTAGGTTTCCATTTCACGGCCAGTGAAAGGTAATATTAGTGCCCAGGATCAGACCGGGGTTAAATGAGCCAGAAGATATGCACAAGGGTGTTGAGGAGTTGGCTGGCTTGTGAGGTCTGTGATGACTAAACCTTCCCTCCTGGCTTTCACTTACTAACCTTCCGATGTGTACCATGTGCTGGACTTGGGGCCTAATGCCAGATGCCACCATGGTGCACACAGCTACATGACCCCTGCCCTCCTGAGTGTACAAAGATGATGACAATAGCCCACTGAGTCACCTGGTGCAGAGTTCTAATTACGGCCTTCATAAGCAGAAGGAGAAAAGTACAGTGTCTCTAAAGGGGAGTATGACCCAGGCTGTGGTATCTTGAAGACCACTCTGAGCTTGGGAAAACAGAGCTAAGATCTGACGAATAAGAAAAAGTAAATCAGGAGAGGTGGGTGTAGGCAAAATTCCTGGTAGAAAGTTTAAGGGGAACCAAGGCTCTGAGGTCACATGATTCTTCCGGGAAAAGAGGAAAAATGAGCCCAAGCATAAAACACGAGGAAGAGGAAGGCATGGTTGAGGCCAGAAAGGGTGGATACTGTGGAAGGGGAGTGCTGCCCTCCTCAGTGCAGGGGGAGCCATCGAAGGCTTTGAGGCTGGGAGTGCCATTGACACATCCCAGAGTGCATGTGGAGAATGGGTTGGAAGTGACATGAAGCGACTGGAAGCCACTGACCTATTAGGAGGTGACTGTCATCGAGGAGTTGCTCTCCAAGTAACCAAGCACTAAGAAACCAAAATGCCTCTTTGCCTTGACTTCATTTGCATCTGATTTCCAGACCACTGCAGGGGACAGCAATTCCTGGGAGCAAACCTGGCCCAGTCACTGTGTGTGGCTTCACAGAAGTCATAAATCTCCTTTCAAAGGCCCATGGGGTGCCAGGGACAGAGGGCCAGGAGGAAGAGCCCGGAAGGAGCGTGGTTTCCTGTCATCACACCAGGCACTGTGCAAACCGAGGGTGCACTGCAGGACCAGCTTGCTGATGGAAGAGCCCATGTTCTCCCTCCTTGGAAAGTGGATTCTCCCACCTGGACGCTGGTCTCCAAATGGCCTTCACAGTAGTACAAGGTGGAGGTCAGCTATTGTGAGTGCTTCTTCGCTGATGAGCTTCTCAACCCTGGCTGTCCGCTGATCTGCAGGTAAAGCACACAAATGGCATCCCAGCAATGGAGATTTTGAAGGCCTTTCTCCCTGTATTCAGTTCAGAGGATGCTGGCCTTCTTGGAACAAGTCAGCTCAATTTTTTTTTTCTTTAGAGACGAGGTCTCACCAAATTGCCCAGGCTGGTCTTGAGCTCCTGAGCTCAGGCAATCCTCTTTCTTCTGCCTCCCAAAGTGCTGGCATTTCAGGCATGAGCTACTCTGCCTGGCCAGAAAGCTCAATATCTAAGCAATGAAATTCAAACCTTCCTTTTTTTTCCCCCTCTCAAATAAAAGTGTATGGGAAATATCAGGATATGAAACACACACAGTGAGGCTGATATTACAGTAATAGGAGTGAGTGAGAATTCTGCTTCATTCCCACCCTGTCCCTAACTCTAGCAGCTGGGACAAGGCACATCAGCAAAACCTTAAGAAGCCACTGAGGCAGTCTAAAACCCTTGATCCCAGAGAGAAGTCACCCTAAACAAAGAAGAGTTGTGTGCGGTCTCAGGAATCAGGGCCTCAGCCTTGACCTTGCTGTCAGATTAACACGGAAAGCAAAGAGTGTTCTTGGGGGTCTGAGAGCCATGGTCAGGATCAAGTCTAGTCTTCTGCTTCTGTATCCCTTACGCAAGTCCCTGAAACTGTCCCTCTCATGTCAGAAGGACTGGGATAGTGAAGCTGGCTCTGAGCACGATTGCACTGGCCATGTACCACTCAGTCATTCAACAAGACCTTGCTGAGAACTTTTTGAAAACCACTTCAATAGATGCCAGGGGATTGCTTAAAATAACAGACATGTATTCTGTCAGCATTCTGGAGACCAGAAGTTTGAAATCAAGGTCAGTGTCAATAGGTATAGCTCCTTCTGGAGATTCTGAGCAGAGAATCTCTTCCATGCTTGTCTGCTGGCTTTGGGTGGCTGTGGCAATCCTTGGCGCTCATGGCTTATAAACACATCTTTCTAGCCTCTGCCTTTGTCTTCACATGACTTTCATCCCTGAGTGTCACTGTGTCTCTGTCCCCTTTGCTTCCCTAATGTCACTCTAGTGAGGACATCTTAGAAGCATGGAGAAACACCAGTACCTAGACCCACCCTGGACCAATCGAATTAAAACCTTTGAGGTGAAGCCTGGTTAGATTTAGAGCCCAACCTAACCCAGGATAAGCCTGTCTGGAGGTTCTTACCTTGATTATGTCTGCCAAGACCTTCCCAATAAGATCACATTCTGAGGTCCAGGATGGGTATGTCTTTTGGGGGCCACAATCCAACCCACTTCAAGGACGAAAAGAAGCTTGAAGCGTGATACCTGCCTGCAGAAATCACACAGTCTGGGAGGGTCACACACATGAATAGACAACCGTCACCGACTCCACCTCTCTTACCCCAGGGGCCGTCAGGGTTCATGTCCCTAACCACCCTGACTAGGCCTCAGAGAGAATGGGAGGCAAGATGCCTAGAGTCCTGGCCTCCATCCATACCACTGGCTATGATGATTCTTCATGATTTTATTTTCTTGGGGGCTAGGTTCTGCTGGAGACCCATGGGGCAGATTGTTCTGACCTTCTGGAAAAGTATGCCCCCTTTTTTTTGAGTTGGAGTCTCACTCCATCGCCCAGACTAGAGTGCAGTGGCACGCCTCTGGCCACCGCAATCTCGTCCCTCTGGGCCCTGACGATCCTTCCACCTCAGCCTTTCAAGTAGCCGGAACTACAGACGCGCCCTACCAAGTCCGGCTAATTTTTTTTGACTTACTGTAGAGATGAGGTCTCACCAAGTTGCCCAGGCGGTTCTCAAACCCACGGGCTCAGGCAATCCCCTCACCTCGGCCTCCCAAAGTGCTGGGATGACAGGCTGAGCCACCGGAGCCTGGCCAAGAAAGTATGACCCTTAATGCAGGGGGTTCCATCTAAAATGCTTAGAAAACGTGGAGAAACACCCACGCCCAGACCCACCCTGGGCAGCTGAACTGAAACCTTTGGGTGGAGCCTGGGCACTGATATGCTTAAATGCCTTCCAGGTGAACCAGAGGCACAGTGAAGGTCAGGAACGTGGGCTGACCTTAAGCCCAAGTAATGGCTGTCCTTGCTAAGAGGAGGGACACTCCAGGCAGAGGTCTAGGCTTAATCGAGGCCCAGTGGTGAGAAGTAACCTGGTTTGCTGGGCCCTGGAAGCTGACCGTTGCCTGGAAGAGTCCCATAGGATGCGGTGGCTGTTTGGGGAGTGGGTGAAGATCAGAGGTCCCAAGTGCAGTGCTGAGGAGGGGTAGGGGGCTTCTTCCCAGGGCGGGGAGCCATCAGCTGGGTGCCTGATGGACGTTAGTGCCTAATTAAGAGACAGCACGTCTGACTTGGGTAAGTAAGCAGCAGATGGGTCAGAGAAGGGGCCTCCATGGTGTTTACTGGCCCAGGAAGGAGCAGCCTGGGCCGCTCCATTTGGCCTGCCTTTGATCCTTAATCCCAGCCTCAGGTGGGTGAGCCCTGAGCCAGACAGCGCTAATCAGGGCGACAGAAGTAATACAATGAGCCCGAATGGAACAGGGCCTGAGAAGACAGAGAAAAGAGAGAAGGGGAAGAAGGAGTCTTCACAGGATCAAATTACCAGCCAAGACAGAAGGCTAAAAGGCAGAACCCCTCCCACCCCCACCCAGGAGTGCGTCCTGGCCACCCCCAGCCTCCACCTGGGCCGAAAGAACAGATGTTCCCGCCTGTAGTGTGAGCCAGGAGAGGAGCCGGCCCATTGATTTCTGCAGTGAGCTTCACGGTAGTGTAGGGTCAGAGACTGGGTCTTCTGAAGGCAAAAAAAGAACATAAGTGGCACCAGGCAAGGAGGAAGGGAAGGGTTACTGGGCACCTCTGGCCCCCCAAAACACTATCCCTTTCCTTCTGCCAGGTGCCTGATGACAATAAAAAATTAACACAGCCAAGACTGGCGTTTGTGTTTTAATACGCACTTTAAAACCGTAGTGGGAAGCTGACAGATTTGGGCAGGGGGTTAGGAGGGTGGCGGTGGGATACCTCATCAACAAGGGTACCTGCACAATGCACATTTGTATACCTAACCCTGAATTGTACCCCACATTTTTAAAATTAAAAATTAGGAAAAATATGTATCTCAGTGATACTTAAATAAATAAATGTTTTCTTTCCCCAAAAAAAAGAAGAGAGAGAGGGAGGGAAAAAAAAAGATGATGGCCCTGAGATTTATGCCTGCCACTGATGCTTGGATGCCGATCACTTATCTGGATAATTAAGCAGTATCAGCAAGCAACCAGATCCCCGAAACCTGATATTAATCCGTCCCTCTTAATAGTAACACAGAGCCGCTGCGGCAGAACTCAGCCGAGACTCCCTAATCCCCCTCTGCCGGCGTTCCAGCTTCAGCACCCAGCGTCGCTTTCTCAAAGTGGCCTAGACATACTATCAGCGGCTTAAACCTCATTTCGGCTTTGAATCAAAGTCTATTAGGGAAGTCGGAGAGAGTCAAGAGGCCTACGGATTCCAGGGAGAGGGAATCACTCATAACCTCTTTGCCAACAGGCGAGATGAGGCAAACTGGTTTCAGGGTTGCCTGTCCCTGAGACTTATCTGCAAACCAAAGGCGACTCAAAGCTGGGTCTCTTTAAATTCAGGGCATGGGGGATTTTGCCACTTGGGTGTCTGTCTTGGGTCTGCACTACTAGGGCAGTCAGATAGGCCAACAGGCTCTGTGTCTCCAGGGTAGGGAGTCCATGTCAAATGTCAGGGTTCAGGGCTGTCCACTTCTGGCCTAGATTCTGTCTCTTGGCTCTGTCTTGCATGTTCTTTCTCCCTTCCTCTTTGGGTAAGGCCTTCACTTCTGGTTCTTTGACCCCTTACTCTGGCATCCTTCTGTAGGATTCTAGCTCAGTTCTTTGAAGTTTGGAGATATATAGACCCATTCACTTGGATTTAGTCAGTAAAGACTTCTTTTCATAGCACATGGGGCTTCCAGAATGTACAAAGCACTAGCAGTTCTTCCAGGCTTTGGGGCACTTGAGCATCTGCTTATCACTCAGCTCTTACCACCAGTCTGCCTTGATGACTGGACCTTGCTGGAGATGATGGCTCCCTTTACCTGAGATTCTGCCATCTTGTTTCCTCAGTCTCGCTCCGTGGTTGTCTCTGCTGTTCCAACCTCTGCCAACTACTTCTCTCTGGACACCCACATCACATTCTCCTGGTTGGTTTATTCAGACTCCATCCAAGATGGGGATACTTAGGTTCCGGCGATCTCCTGGTCACCTCCCAGTTGGCCAGTCCATGGGTGGCAGCCTTTAGGGCAGACTCACTTCCAGTGTTTAATCAGTTTAGCAAAGGCCATTGAGGCCACACTAAAGAGAGAAATGTGAAGCTCAAATCAACAGAATTACTCAGAGGGGAGTGGTAGACACTGCAGGACTCAGACCATCTGAGATTTCTCTTCAGAGTGCTTGGATTTGGCTGTTGGCTTTACCCACTTCAGATTACTGCAAGGGTCAAGCCGTCTTTGGTTGCCTCTGGGGACGAGTTCTTCCATGCGCGTGGGTGCCCCAGGTAACCCCTTTAAGAGAGGACGGTGTCAACATTGGAAGGAGTAGAACAAGCCACTTGCGAAGTCAAGTGTGTGGATGGATAAGACCTGCTCAAACCAGAGGTAGAATCTGGTCCGTATGGAAGGTCCCAGAGGCTGGGCTATCTCAGGCTGGGAGGACAAACAAGGTGTGTTTGCAGGGTGATTTGCAGAGATTTATACCCAAGGAGATGTGGGAGGACACAGTTGAGGCATGAGGGACAATACCAGGCAGAATTTCAGGACCAGCTCTAGCCATGGAGAACAAAATGACCCATGGGACTTGCTGAAGGCATAGAGGTGAACACCCGTGAGGGCCCCCTCACAAGGGTGTGGTGAGGCTCCCAAAACAGTCAGTTAGTCTAAAGACTCACTGAGCTGGCTCAACAGAAGGAAAGCAATGAACGCATGTGCACCACACAGGAAGGGAACGTGGCGCTAAGCTCAGAGGCCACGTGAATTCAGCAGAGGCATGTGTGAGGCGGGAGAAAGGGGGCATGGGAGATAGTCTCTGAAAAGCAGGTGCCCCATGGGAGTGCCGGGCACTCCCTGTCTTCCTGCCTGTCATCCTGCCTCCATAAGCATCCTTTTCTCTATATTCCTTGCGCCTTTTAAAAATTATCCTCATGAGTGAATACATGTAGTACTCAGATCTTTGTTTCTGTGATAAATCACTGAGTATGATAGACTCTAAATCCATCCAAGTTGTTAAGAATTTCATAATTTTGTTTTTCTTTATGGCTGCATAATATTCCATCATGTATAAGTACCACACTTTCTTTATCCAGTCCACTTTTGATGGGCAGCATGGTTGGTTCCATGTTTTTGCTATTGGGCATTTATCATAATGCTAGAAGAAAGGGATTGGCAGTAGTGGGACACCGCCAGGGGAGGGGGAGGCACATAGCATGAATAAGGGTGCCCAAACTTTACCTGCACGATGACGTCTTATGTAACTAACCCTGAATTGTACCCCACACCATCAAAATAATAATCATCATCATACAATTATCTTTAGCTCAGAAGCTACCTTTAAAAAAATTGAGGTGATATTTACATAACATACAATGAACCATTTCAAAGGCAATGATTCAGTGGCATGATGTGACCACCTTTAAAGCTGTGACCACCTTTAAACCTGGGCTTCCATGGTCAGGGACCTGAAACTACTCCTTATCCCTTATACAAGTCAGTCTCTCTCTCTCTCTCTTTCTCAGTTTCTCTCTCTCTCAACAGCATAACTGCCATCTTTGTCAAGGAACCTCCTCTGATACCACACCCGGTGCAGGAGGGGCCAAGAGCTGCCACTTACATTTTTTAATAAAAATAAATGGTTAAAAAATTAATCTAAAATTTGATAAATAATTTTATTATTTTTAAATTATTACATTCTTAAAATGTAATGAAATTTTTAAAAAATAATGGGTCTCCATTGCTCCCTTCAAATGTTCCATAAGCCCTAGGGGAACAACTGATGGAGAAAGACAACCTTCTCCCTTCCTCGGTGGCAGAACTGGACAATTCCCTTACACCAAGGAACTTCCACATCACGTTATCACATGGGATTTTGGTCAGGTCTCTCTAGCTGAGGAGTTGTCTCGCCATAGATGGCACAGGGGTCCTGTAACTCCAGCCAGAAGCAGTTGAGAGGAGGCAGGACATTTGGGGGTGCAGCTGAGGGGAAGGTGATCCAGGCCTAGAGAACCAGAACAGCCAAGATGAGGAGCAGAGATGCTGACCCTTTGGCCAGGCAAGCTTTTGCAAGTCTCTCCACCCTGATCCTATGTGTGTGCCTGGCAACCTACTGCTGGAAAGGCCAAAACAAAGCCACAGAGCTGAAGCTGCCAATGGGGGGACATTATGAGCTTGGGCTCACAGGGGACTAAGGCGGGGGGGAGGGAGACACAAAGAAACGGGTTTATTTAGGAAACATGAAGTGTTTTGGCAGCCAGGCCTGGCTAGGGCCTCAGATAGAGGCTCTTAACCTGAGCTCCAAGGACAAGTCTGTGGAAACAGTGTGTGACATCACCTGTGTGATCCCAGCCCGTGCAGGAATCACTGCTTCATGCTTGCCTTCTCAGACTCTTAGCTAGGGCTTGGAATCCCCAGAATAAAAGAAAGTTTCTCAGCTTTGTAGTATTAAAGGAAGGAAGAAGAGAGACAGAGAAAAGTAAAAGAGGAAGGAAGATAGAGAAAAAGAGAGAAGGAAGAAAGGAGTGAAGTAGAGAAGAAAGGAAGGAAAGAAGGGAAGAAAGAGACATTTTTTGAAGCACACATTTGACTACATCAAATCCACTTTAAACTTCCCAGTGACTCTCTGTTGCTCTTTTGGACAGACTGATACCTTCAAGGGGTACACACAACCCTGTGAGTTCTAGCAGATCTTTCCTCCTCCACCATCTCTCATATAGATGCTGCCTTCCTCTTCCCTGTCTGCCATCTCGACCTTCATCCGGGATACCAATTCTGCCCTGTTCTCCCCATTTCAAGATGTGGCTCCCTGTCCCTGAAACCTCTGCCCGAGCTACCTTCCTTGCACTGAGACCCCCCAACTTGGCCTGATCCTGCTCATCCCTCAGATTCTAGTTTAGAACTTTCTCTCCAAGGATGTGTCCCCTGGAGCCTCTAGACTTGGGTCACGTCACAGTGGCATCTTTTTGAGAATTCACTCGAAGGTCCCGTCAAGAGAGGTAAGGAGGGAACCAAGTCCATGTTCCTCTCCAACAGATGTTCCTCTCCTTGCAACTGACCACCCTTGTGGAGGGCTGGAGAGTCCTACAGCTCAGGCATAAGCTCCCCTTCACATATGCGGTAGTAGGTTGAGCACAACACACAGCCTCTCAAAATTGATTTATATGCCTCATGAGTAAAGGGAGTATGATAAGAATGATAAGAATGCTGACTCTGAATATTTTTGAGACTTAGAGATAAAGGATATACAAAGGCTTGAGCAGTTCCAGAATGTCAAACACAAATCAGGAATACAGCTCCCACCCCCAACCCTCCACCTCTCCCTGCCTTGCCTGACTTGGTCCTGCAGAGGAGACGGATCCCTGAAAGCCGCCTTGCTGAGCCCTGACTGATCCCCTGGAACTCTTCTTCCGATGGCGGCTGTAAGCCCTTTCCCTGCCTTTTGTCCTCTCTCCTCTTCCCGCTCTTGGATTGGACTGACAGGTGCGTCGTCAAGGAAGCTTTGGGGAATCCATCACCTCTGCAGAGTCAACCCAAGCAGGATGGGGAAAGCGGAGGCAGCCTCCATCCCTTTCTTTATGAAGCAATGATGAGCCTAGTTCTTCCCTGACACCGAGGAGGGTGGCAGAGGGAGGGGCTCGCATGCCTTGACCACTAAGAGCGTCGCTACCTTTACCTTTTCATTTTTTATGTGTACAATAACTGTAAAAATGTTTTTACAGAGTAAGCCAACGGTGCTACGGAAACTGAATTAGAGCATCCTTAATTAATATGTCAGAATATAAGAAATGATGAAAATATGTATAATTAAATTCTTGCCCTAAAACAAAATTTGAAAATGTGACAAAAATAGCAGTTTTTTTTCTTTTTATTTCCCCCTCCCTAATCAACATCCTCCCTCTTCCTTTCCTCCCCCAAATAATAATAATAACAATAATGATAATAATAATAATAATAATAATAATAATAATAATAATAATAATAAAGAAGTGTGAAGACTGTGGCAGTTGCTACTAGTATAGACCTCAATGAACAATCCGGTTGCTGGAGATGACAGGTTGGTCACCCCCAAATTTAGACATAAATCATGGAGATTGAAAACTCCCCCCAATCAGGTGCCGACTGCCTTATTTTCTTACAAAGATGCCACAGGCTGGGTGCTGTGACAGCTGGACGTGTTGATTGCCATACAAGCTTTCTCAGTGATAAGGGGCTTGGGAATGCCATGCTCCTGAATAAATACACAATTAGAGCACACAGGGGCGACTTTGAAGGGGATTTTTCTATTTATTTGGGCTCCCCCATGTGATGCAAAGACGTCCCTGGGAAAGGCCCTGAAGGTGGATGAGGTAATTCATCTAGATTTAGACAATCCTACTAAATATTGGCTAAATACATGATATGTTTAAGTGCAAAATAGGTGATTGTCACACATAATATATAGAGAAAACTTAATTGCTGTTATCTTATGCATACATATATATGTGTGTTACATATACATATATGTGCATTTTTGTATATAGATATGTGCGTATGTATAAATACATTATGCACACATATATCTCCTGTGTTGGTTTTTGTTTCCTGAGCAAATTATCTTCTTGTTTGTTAGCTTGATTTCATTTTGCATAAAAATATATATACCTATGAAAACAAACAAACAAACAAATGCGACGGCCCCCTTTCTCCCCTGAACCGAAGCATACCTGAGTCCCTCCGGGTCCAATTTCCCTGTCTCCAGAAACTTCTGGGTACAGAGCTGCCTGTTTGTGCTCAAGAAGGAGAAACTCAAGGCTTCCTCAGACCAGCAAGGGACTCAGACCCAAGGGTACCGGTCTCTTCTCTGGGGAAAGAAAGGGGCAAATCCTGCTCTGATTCCTGGAGGCCCCACGTAATGAGACAGAGTTTCTGGTTGTCTGTGAAGGGAGTTTGATCATTTGGGAGATTTATTTCTGGGGGCTGTTCTGTCTACATCACCACCATGAATTGTGATTCCCCAAACTAGCCTCCAGGCAAAGGGAGAATCTCTCAGATGGACTGCCGTTCCTGTCAGGAATGCAATGACCATTGAGAGGGTAGTGAGATAGATGATTCATACGTACTTGGCCAATGAGACTGGAGTCCTTAAAAGCAAGCCCATATCTTCTCAGTAAATGTGGAACTGAGGTTTTTCTGGGGCCTCTGGTCAATGTATGCTTTGAAGATGGACCTAGGGTCAAACCCTGGCTTTGTCACCCACTCTCTGTATGACTATGGGCAGGTTACTGACTGAGGCTCAATTCTCTCCCCCGTCAAATGGGAACAATCTTACCCACTTCCTTGGGTTGTGGTGGAAATTAAATAAAATAATGCATGAAAATCTCTGTAGTAGACATGAAGACAGGCTGCCCAGATGCCCTGGCAGGGAAGCAGTCAGCAGACAGCACCCAGATCTCAGACCCACTCACATGCCTTTCCAAGACAGCCCACATCTGGTGACTGAGCCAGGCGGGGGTGTCTGGGCCTGGTGGTCACCCGGAGGGGGATTCCCTGATGCCCAAGGGACAGTCCCCATTCCAGAGCTGGGTTGGCCAGGCTCCGCAGGGCCCACATTACAGCTTACCCATCTCTCTACCACCCCCTTTCTCAGGAGTTAATTCCTCTTAGGCATCTTGCTTCCAAACTCCATGTCAGCATTCTGTTTCCTAAGAACCCAACCTGTGCCAGGTTCTCAGCATTTCTAACTAAGGGTGAGAGCACCCAATGAGAGTTTAAAAATTGCCAGCACAGGCCTTCTGGTGTCTCCAAGCCAAATGAGTTAAATCTGACAAAATGGATACTTAATCAATCTTGCTGGGCTGTTGCCTCACAGAAGAAACGCTGTGTCTTCAGGAAGGAGCCTGGACTGTTAAGAGCCTAGGAGAAAGTGGGGTAGGATGGGGGAAAAAAAAAGAAAAAGAGAGAGTTCAAGAGAAAGCATTTATTCAGCACAATCTTGGATTTAGGAAATGAGAGGATTCTCTCCCTGGAGAGAAGCGCTCCCAGTAGGGTGAAGAAGACAGCCTCTCTCAGCACAGTTTACTGCCTGTGCCTTGGTTCTCAACTCACTCAGTCATTTTCTGATTACAAACTGGATTTCTGAGTCATTTGATATTAAGAAAAAAAAAAACATGGAAGATAAAACAGAACAAAAAACCTCTGGCTCCGGGGTGTTTCTGTCTAAACACACCAGCACGTGTCAAATACCAGCTGAGGGCAAACACCAGCTTGGCCATTTGTAAATAGCATCCTGTGGCCCTTATGCGTGGGCTTTCTGAGTCTTGGTTTCCAGGTTCGTTATGAGGAGGAGGTGAGTGAGTGGATACATGAAGAGTGCCCAGCATGGCTCCAGGCACCAAGTTGAAGGACGAAGCATGGCCATTTCTCTTTTCCCTGCAGAGAGCACTGGCCTGGAGTCAGCGTACTTGTAAGTTGCTTGAAGGAACTGCCGGTCTATTGCCTGCCGTGTAACCTCGAGATGTCTTGTCTCAAGAATTCATCAGATAGTCTGGTCTCAAAATTAGTTCCTCTTCTCTGAGAGTCTGCACCCCACCAGTGCCATTCATTGGCTCTCAGTGCCCCAGTTCCCAGTGTCTCCCACAATCCCAACACACAATGGGTGTTCAAAAATTATTGGAGTGCATTCAACTCCATGTGAGACTGATGGGAAATATTCCCAGCAGTTGAAGAAGTTTATTCTGGGTATACCGTTGGGTTTCTTTAAATGAGAAAGACAAATGAACAGATGTTTGTTTAAAGAGAAGATGCTATGCTCCATGCCGACACAGACCAACTCAGCCTACAGAGGCTGGGTACATCCCAAGCTGTTTTTCAGGAATTGCCCATGTGTTCTCTCACCTAGCTTGAAGAATCCCCAAGACCCCATGCCTTATGATACCAAGAGGACTTCCTGAAGAAAGCCAGTGTTCCCGCCACTGAAGAACTTTCTGCATTGTCTCCATCACTGCTTAAATGTTCTCTCTCTCACCTCTTCTTTCTCTGGACATCCAATCTTCACTTCCTCCCACAGCATTTCACCTGTTCCCCAGCATTCATCTGCAGAGTGGACACCGTCCTACATTCATTTTCCAAGGCAGAGTTAATTAAGGGGCAGCCACTGGTGGTTAAAAAACACTGGGGTTGTCCCAAGAGTATTACAAAACAGAGAAAGGACCACTCAAAACTGGATATTAGAAATTCTGTCAGGTGCACATCCACAGAGCAAATGGACCATCTCATAGCACAGGTAGTTTCCTCTGCTAATGTCTCTCTTCTTAACCCTCACCCACCCCCATGGGGCCCATCTTCTTCTCAGATCAGAAACGTCTTCTCTCAGTAGTCTTCCTCGTGACCCAATAAGCCCCTGAAAATGATCCCTGAGCATTTTTTCACTCTAAGAAATAGCAAAACATGAATTTACTTCATACTGACATGTGCTACAAAAGAAGGTAAGAAGAAAGAAGGAAGAGAGGAAGGAGGGAAGGATGGAAAGAAGGAAGGAGGGAAGAGAAGGAAGGAAGGGAAGAAGGGAGGAGGGAAGGATATGGCTTTTATTACATAAAAATTTAAACTTCTTCTTGTCTCAAGTTCATCTTTTAAGACTACACATTCAACCTTCACAGCTAATAAACCTATTAACTTAACTTCTCAAACATAAAAGCAGTCTTTTTCTGAAGATAAATGCTACCTATTCCCTGACCCCCTTCTCCCCCACCACACACACACAACTGGAATAGAGAAACATCTACAGACATCTTTAAAAATACCCTTTGGTTTGTCCTCAAGACCCAAAGCCATGAATGGGAGATGGAGACAAGCATACCTGGGACCCCCAGCGTGCTCCAGACCCAGTTCTGAGAGCTCACTGTGAAACCTACAACAGCACAACAAGGGTAATACTACTTTTATCTCAGTTCAGCAGATGAGGAAACTTCTGAGGGAGGGACATGATTTGCCGGAGCTGGCAAGTAGTTGAGATGAAATCAAGTGGAAGGAGAGCTGCTCCCCAGAGTGCCCCCATGACAGGTAACACATGCACACGTGCAGAAGCAACCCTGGCATTTGGTGTTGGCGAGTGGAACACCACGTGTCCAGCCTCAGAGGGAAAGCCCTTTCTGGGTCCAAGCACGCACTTTCCACTCACACCCCTGAAGCCTGGCAGGCAGCTTCCCTGCTGACAGCTTCAAAGGGCTGCCCGGAGACACACCTTCCCTGCTGCGCCCCTGATCTCTGCCCATAATGAGCTGGAGGGGATGGTGGCCCAGGCAGCAGTCTTGGGCCCTGGACATTCAACATTTCTTCAAGGCCTGCTTTAGGTCAGGCCATATGCATGTGGTGGCTCTACACAGCATTCCTTAGAACCTTCCAGAACTTCTCTGAGCCGGCATTGGCATTGCACCAGCCCTCACTCAGGGGTAATGTGAGAGGCTGTTCCCTGAACGCAAGACTATGGCTACCACAGACTGGTCTGGGGAGATATTGTTCCCATTTGAAGAGCCTCACTGGCACGTTCTATGTCCTTTTTTCAGAAGTTCACCAGAGAAAATGATTTGATTCATGTGACGGCTCATGCAACGAATCCCTTCTCCATCTTGGGTCACCCAGAGCCCTGCGTGTCTCTGACTTCTACGAAGGACCCTATACCTCATGTTGGTTACTCACTTTACCCTGGCTTAATGAGATTTCTTCTACAATATTTTCTAATTTTCTAAGTTCTTTATTCACTCATATTTTGTTGTTCTAGGTGCATGACTGCAAGCTTTCTCAAGACCTTTGGGAGTGAGATGCAATATCTATAAATAATCGAATAAAATCACCGATAATTTTGGATGGCTCTTAAAAAATGAGACTTGCTATTTTGACTGGGCTGTTTTTATTCTGCTTGTCCAAGGCAAAGAAGCAAGTGTTTTGCTTGCTGTGTGTTTTTTGTTTTACTTTCAGTGAAAAGAGAGGTAGGTGAATTTGCAATAGGGCTATTGTCCGAGTGGCTGAAGGACTCCTTTTGTTTTCAGTACAAGCCAAAAGTCTGCCCTGAAGGGCTGGAGGATCAAACTGTGTCCATGGGCTTGGGAAGCGCTTGCCTTCTGGGCCATTCTTGGGCAGGGAAGTGGCCTGTCTAGGCCTTGAGGCAGGGATCTGGTCAGTTGCTGGAGGACAGGTGTTCACATCTCAGCCCCACACCCGACACCCAGAGGAGTTGCCGAGGGAAGAGGGATCAGGTGTTCTCATGGGTGCCCCGTGAAACTCAAGCTCTGTGCTGGGGAGCAGGGCATGGGTCTCATCAGTGGACCCCCCTGCCAGCTGGGCTGCGCAAGCCCAGTGCTGGGGGTGAGAGGGTGTCACAGGTAGAAGCAAACTGCAAGGCCACTGTGGGAGGTTGTCCTGGTGTATTTGTTTATTATCTGTCTCCCTGCTTAGACTGCATAATGTAGATTCTAAATGCCCTGCAAGGGGAGGACATTTGTCTCTCTAGTTCACTTGCACATCCTCAGGGTTTAGAATAGTGCCTGGCTTATAATAGGTGCCGAGTAAATATTTAGAAAAGGAAAGAAGATAGGAGGGAATGAGGATGGGGAGGAAGGAAAGCAGGCAAATTTGAAGTTTTCAGTATTTGGCAAGTCAGAATCTACCTGAGTGGATGCAGGAATGTGTCCCAATATCTCAGGTATATGTTAGGACATAAATGTGCCAATTAGTGGTGCAAAAAGTATTCTAGAGGAATAAAGGGGAATGAGGGTGGGCTTAATTCCAAGTAGATGGGAGAGGGAGGACTTCTCAGAAAAGGTGACTGTTTAAAATTGTGTTTTGAGCCAGGCTTGGTAGCTCAACCTGTAATCCCGCGCCTTGGGAGGCTGAAGTGAGTGGATTGCCTGAGCCCGCGGGTTCGAGACCCGCCCGGGAAACTTGGCGAGACCTCATCTCTACAATAAATCAAAAATCAGACGGGCGTGGTAGCGCACGCCTGTAGTTCCAGCTACTTGGAAGGCTGAGGTGGAAAGATCGCCGGATCCTAGCAGGTTGAGGCTGCGGTGGCTGGGAGGGGCCACTGCACTCCAGTCTGGGCGACAGAGTGAGACTCCAACTCAAAAAATAAAATAAAATAAAATTGTGTTTTGAAACAGGAAATGTGATCTTTTTTTTTCAAAATTTTTTTCCAATTATAGGCTTAATACTTTTTTATGTTTGAGAACAATTGGAAAAATGCAGATATGTAGAAACACAAAAATAAAAATTTCCCACAAATGCATCATCCAGCTGAAAAACACTGCTAACATTTTGGGGTGTGTTTTATTCCAGCCTTTTTTTTCTGAATTTTTTCATAACTGAAGCCAACTATGTGCATTGTATATATTTTAATTAACACAGTATAATATGCATTTTTCAATATCTAAAACTCTTGGCAAACTTTTTAAAGAGCTGTACTTCTTCCATCACATGGAAATTTCATGATTTGTCTGGCCATTTTTAAATTATTTGCTGCTTAGATTGGTAAAATTTCCATTCTTATGAATAATGAATGGGAAACATCTTTTTATAGAACTATCATTCATAATTAGATTGTTTCATTAGGATAGTCCGTGACAATAAAATCATCCAGTCAATTGAATAGATGCTTTTAGATTTTGATATCCATAAGGAAGGAGACGAAAGGCAGGATGAATCTCATGGATTTGGGAACTGGTGCTAAGCAAAGGGGCCCCGAGTCACATTTCTGTCTCATCTTGAGTGTGGAAAGATAAGAAGATGGTGCCAATTTTGCTGGTGGTGGTTTTGGAGATTGTGTTGATGGTCCAGAGGTGAGGACGGCGATGGTGAGGATGATGGTGGTGGTGATAGTGTTTGCAGTGGCAGTGATGATAATGGTGGTGAGGGTAGTGATGAGGGTGGTGGTTTTGGAAGTGGTGGTGTTCATGACATTGGTGATAGCTATGCTGGTGATGACGGTATTGGTGGGTGTGATTGTGATTGTGTTGAAAGTGGTGGCGGTGATGGTGGTGGTGATGGCAGTGGAGGCAGTCGTTTTGACAGTGATAATGATGGTGGCAGTGAGCATGGTGGGAGTTGTGGTGGTGGTTGTGAAGGTGATGGTGTTATGGGGTGATGGTAGTGTTGGCAGTTGTGGCTGTGGCAGTGGTGATGACACAGTGATGGTGCTTAGGATGATGGCGTATTTTTTTTGAGTTGGAGTCTCACTCTGTCGCCCGGGCTAGAGTGCAGTGGCTTGCTCACGGCCACCGCAGCCTCGACCTGCTGGGCTCTGGAGATCCTTCCGCCTCAGCCTTCCGAGAAGCCAGAACTACAGGCACGCGCCACCACGCCTGGCTAATTTTTTGAATTATTGTAGAGACGAGGTCCACCAAGTTGCCCAGGCTGGTCTCGAACCCATGGGCTTAGGCAATCCTCTCACCGTGGCCTCCCAAAATGCTGGGATTATAGGTGTAAGCCACCATGCCCTAGTCACTTTTTTATTTTTTTTATGAGAAATATTTTAGTAGCGGAGTGGGAGACAGTTTTGTTCCTTGGCTTCTCCCTAATCTGCCAAATTTCAGTTTCATGAAGAACATTCTGTCAGCAATAGCCATTATTGGAATGGATCCTTCTACTTGAATGAGGTTGCAATAATAATAGGGAAAAACAAAGTTCTTAGAAAACATTCACAAAAGGCAGTCTGTGTGCAAACCCATGCTCTACCCTTGAAAAGGGGTTGGTCTCAGCCTTGCAAAAATCACATGTTCTGAGGGCAAAAAAACCCGATTCGATTATTATTCTGTTTAGCTCTATTATTATATATTAATCATCTTTTGTATCCCTGTACAGAAAGATGCATCATCCCCAGAAACGATTATCTCTTCTTCTTCCTAGTCCAGATATTTCTTTGGGTCAGGGATAGGCCCACCACCCTCTTTTAGACGGCTCATAGGCTAATAGCGCAATTCATTTTCTCAGAGGGTAAATACAAAAATCAAAACAAGAATACTATTTTGTGATACACAGAAATTACATAACGTTTTAATTTGGGCGCTTTTATATAAAGTTTTTTTTGGAACATAGTCAGACTCATGCACTGACGTGTTGCCTATGGCTGTTTTTTGTGCTGCAGTGGTGGAGGTGCGTGGCCGTGACAAAGACCACATGGCCCACAAAGTCTGAATTATTTACTAACTGGTACTTTTCAGGGGAAGTTTTCGGACCTGGTTAACAAGAGAATTCTGGAGTTAGCTCTGACATTCACTGTTTAAGTCCCTTCAATCTCTGAATTGGAGACATGGCATTTACATCATAAATGGGAGTAGCCACATGTGGAAATTGTCTTTGCTATAGAGCTGCAGGGCATAAGGTCCTACCTAATCAAGCGGAACTTAACATTTTGCCTTGAGCTTCCTAGTAGCTGGGTCAAAAAGGGCAAGATACTTAGACTTCTCAGAGGCTAAAAGACGTTCCCCAGGCAAAAAAGACGATTGTCTGCCATAACACTCAAAAAGAAATGCTCCCTTGGGATCTCATCAAGGGACAAGGACAGGGCCCTCCACAATATCCTCACAGTACACACAGCAGTGCTTAGTGCCTTATTCTCAGGGAAAGCAGAGACCAAAAACTCAAGGTTCATTTGGCAAAAGCAATTATGTGAGATGAGCAAAGCAGCGTGGACCAAAGACCATCTTCCAGTCATTTTATTAACATTGGGATTAAAGCCCGGAAGTATAGATTGTCCACAGGTCTTTTGAAAAGTCCCCCATAACTACCACCTCGCTTATATTTATTTGGCTGTCCCCAGCGTCTCTCTCCCCCGCTCCATCCGGTCCAAGGGGCCTCAGTGATGGCCCGAGAGGCTGATAGGTGTTTCACAAAGAGGCGAAAGCCAAGGTTCCCATGCGTGAGCGCTTAACCTAGCACCCGAGCCTCCCCCACGCAAATAAATCATCATGTATTTTCAATTAGTTTTCACTCTCGCTAGCTCCTGTCCTGAATAATTAGGAAAACGATTCGCATACTGCCAGGAGCTGATCTGAAGTGTTATCTCTGGGATAATTATCTGTCTGCAGTTCAGTCTCCTCTGTTCCTCCCAGGTCAGCCCGGCCGCAGGAGGACACCCAGACAGCATTAATGAGCTCTCATTGAAGATGTTAAAAAGCTTGTATTGATCTGTTTGTCCAAGAAGGAGATATTTAAGCCTCTCTGCTGAGGGCAGGAGAGACGGCGAACCCTATCACAGGGCCTGTTAGCCAGCCTCTGACACTCCTGCCGGCCCCAGTCTACTCCCTGCAGGTCCCCTTTTGGAGGTCAGACTTGAGGACACGTCACGTGACTTTCCAACCTGCCCTCGGTGTCACTTTCCCAGTGTTTGTTTTCTCTGAGTGTGTGTGTGAGAGAGAATGAAGGAAGGAAGCCCATTAAGTAAGGGCCAATCCTTGAGCCTGAACCAATGTAAATGAATGAATGAATGAACAGGAAAGGAGAAAGAAGACTTTCCTACCACAGAACGTCAGCTCATAAATGTAAAAGGGAAGAAGGAATTAACAAATTGCCACAATTAGCAAATCGTAGCTGTGGATCCAGGTAAGAATTACCAAGTATCAAAGTCCAATGAAAAACATGTATTTGCATACGCTCAACACACCTCACCAAAAGATACTTAGTCATTAAAAGGAGGGAAAAGAAGTGACTTTACAGTGGAGAAACCAGGCAGATACTGCCTTAACTCAGTGATCAAAGTCAATATCAATAGTGATGAAATTAATTGCCATCATGTGCCTTTCAGACACAGAGGAGGACTTAACGTGACTTCTGTGATTTTCCCACCAAAAGCACATAACCTGAAGATCTTCAGCCAGACAAGCTCACACGAAAGGACTTTCTACAAAATAACTGCCCTGTACGATTCACAAATGTCAAGCGCCTGAAAGGCCGGGGAAAAATGTGGAATGCTTCCGGTTTGATGGAGACCAGAGACAGGACAGCTCAAGGAAATGTGGGATTCTACATTTGATCTTGGACTAGAGTCATGAAAGTTATTTTGCTATAAAGATCAGTGTTGGGACAACTGATAAGATGTGAATGCGGTCTATGGATTAGGTCATAGTGCTATGTGAATGTTTGTTTCCTGATTTTGATCATTGTACCATGGTGATATCAGAGTGTCCTTCATTTTGACAATTGGACTATGGGCCGGGTTTGATGGCTCATGCCTATTATGCCAGCACTTTGGGAGACCAAGGCAGGAGGATCACTGGAGCCTAGGAGTTTGAGACCAGCTTGGGCAACCTAGCAAGACCAGCCTGGGCAGCATAGCAAGATCTTGTCTCTAGAAATGCATCAAAAAATTACCTGGGCATGATGGTGTGTACCTGTAGTCTCAGCTACTTGGGAGGCTCAGGTGGAAGAATCACCTAAGGCCAGAAGGTTGAGGCTACTGTGAGCTGTGATTGTGACACTGCACTCCAGTCTTGGTGACAGAGTGAGACCCTGACTCAAAAAAATGGGGGTGGGGGTCATAAGATAATTGTTCTTTGATGATATAAGAGAGTGTCCTTAATTTTAGAAAACAAACATTGAATTACTTCTTGGCAAAGGGGCTCATATCTGTAATAAACTCTCAAATGGCTCAGAAAAACAAATTACATATACGTCCATCTGTCCATCTAGCCATCTAGCCTCCATCTATCTGCCATCCATTAAGAAAGGGGTAAATATTAATTCAGGAAATCTGGGTAATGGGCATCCTGGAATTCCTTGTACTATTTCTGCAACTTTTCTGTAAGTCTAAATGTTTTCTGAACTAGCTTTTTTTTTTAAGGAAAGGACAAAGGAAGACAGGAAAGTGGGAAGAAAAAAAATGCAAGAAAGACAAGACTTTGTCTTCAGCAGCACAACATTAAGGAAATTGCACCCTGGACTTGGGAGGACAGCTTCAGAGGACACGACCAGTGAGGGCCCTGCACCTAGCCCTGACTCACAGAGTGTCCAACTCCACAGAACGTTCGTGAGAATAAGCCCTGAGCTGGGAGTTGGCAGACTAGGAGTCTGGCTTCAGCCCTGCTATGGAGCAGAGTGAGTCCTTAAACTCAGGGTTTTAGTCTTCCCAGTCCTATGTACAGTTAGACTTGGACTCCAGCCTTCAGATGTGCATTGAGTCACAGTCTTCTTTGGAGTCCAAATAACTTAAAGGGGAAGGACAGATTCTTCATGCTGGGTTACGCTAGCTGAGATAAGAAGAGAAATGCAGCTGGGTGCAGTGGCTCATGTCTGTAATCCCAGCCCATGGGGAGACCGAGGCTGGAGGACTGCTTTAGCTCAGAAGTTTGAGACCAGCCTGGGCAGCATAGAGAGACCTCATCGCTACAAAAAATAAAAATAAAAATAGTCAGGCATGGTGGCATGCACCTGCACTCCTGGCTGTTTGGGAGGCTGAGGCAGAAGGATCTCCTGAGTCCAAGAGGTCGAGTTTGCAATGAGCCGTGACTGTGCCACTGCACTCCAGCCTGGGCGACAGTGTGAGACCCCAACTAAAAAAAAAGAGAAAGACAGTGTGCATGGAAAACATCAGACCCAAAGCCAGAAGCTCTGGGTTTTGCTTCCTAACTTCAGTGGGTACAAGTTGAGCAATTTTGGAAAAACTTATCACCTCTCTGAACCCTAGAATCTCCATCCATGAAGTCTGGGTACAGACACAGGCATCTGAAAGTCACTCACCAATGGGCATCTGAACTGGAAGACCCTGGGCTGGAGAGGGGAGAGGGCACTCCAGGGAGAGGACCCACATGAAAGCAGGTCAGAGTTGGAGTCAGGTAGACACGAGTTTTCTTCCCTGGATCTGTTATCTGGTCCTTACTTAATGCTCTGAGTCTTGGTTTTCTTATCTGGAAAATGGAAACAATATGGTGCGTCTAGCTGGGTAGTTGGAGGTTTCAAAATAGTGACAAATGCAAACGCTCTGGAAAGAACACGCACTTTGGCAACGGCAGCTTTCTCATATCCCCCCACCCCCCTCCCTCATCTCCCCGCCCCAAATACAAGAGGTGATTGTCGTTACTGTATTGGCTGGTTGATGTTGGAACAATTCCATCTTTGTCCCCAGGTCTTACCTAACCATCAGATCAGATTCTATTGACGTGACAACCCGCCCTCTCCCATCTGCCAGCTGAGAATACTTCATGCTAAACTGCTGATTTCTGTCTCAGGATAAAGGCACCCCTCCCTCCTCAAACGCTGCATGCTAGGGGTGGATTCTGAGACGTGCCCCCAGCTAATGGGCGGAGGGTAGGGAAGCAGGTGAGCCCGTGGGCCCTGGTACACACCTTTTTTGTCTCCCGAGAGGTCAACCAGCCGGCGGCCCTAATTAAGAGCTTAGATCTCAGATCCATCTGCCCAACCTCACTAGGACTCTCCACCGGAAAATGTACCCCTTTGTCCACCTCCCACCCACGCCTGGGAACGAAGCTCTGTCAAAAGGTCACTGTCATGGAGCGTGGGACCGGGGAGACCTCAGGAGGGGTGGGGGATTGTGGTTAGCCCTGGTGAGAATGGACAGCTTCACCACTAGGAGCGGGGAGCAAGCATATTAACAATAATAATAATGAATAAATAAAAGCTTCCACCAAGAACATGCATATTTGGACCAAACAATAGTTTGGAACCTTTTGAGTGGGGCAGTTCCTATCAAATAATGACGTGTTATTGATATGGAAATTTTTTTATTAACAAATGTGCGCTGGAAATGCTGAGAATTATTTATTTTTTTTCTTGGAGGGGGGAAAGTAGCTTGCATGTGGCATCAATAATGATATGCTAATGACCTGCTTCCAAATTTAGATTAAAAAAAAAATTAATTGGCAAATCTCAGAGCTGAGAAGATGGCATTCCTGATCGCGGCCCAGTTTTAAGGTCCAAATATAAGGTTTGGTAAACTTAAAATTCCGGGCCCCGATATAGGATCTCTATAACTTGTGGACTTGTTTAGGGGGTTGTAGATTAATTATACGACTGGATTTGGATATATCTCAGATTTAGATCGTCTTGGTTTGACAGAATGGAAAAATGCAGCAAATGTTAACAGGGACCTCTACTACTCCCCTCTTTCTGCATGCACACACACACACACACACATGCATGACACATGTGCACAAGTGTGCACACACACACCACATGCGTATGCACCCACATACACACAGAAAGCATAAAGAAGGCTTTGGAAAATTTCAAAAATGTTTTAGAAATAGAGGAGCAGCTTTCTTGAAGAAAATAAAGGCGAATTGGCTTTGCTGCCATTTTAAAAATTTGCCTCTAAACCTCTTATCTGATTTCAGTATAACTTGGAATAAAATATTTTTTTTCTCCTGTGACAGAGCAAATGTTATGGGTCCGTTGCATTTCCGGCGAGACAGAAATATCACAAGAAAACGAAATTGAGATTTAAAGCAGGGAGAAAATGCCCTTTTGGTCAATAATGAATAATCCTGTAGTCTCCCTCAAATTCATTATTTCTTGTTCCTCTCTCTCTCTCTTTCATTTCTTCTCTTACTCATTCTGTTCTTCTTTTTGTTTGCATTCTTTTTTGCTTTCATTACACTCATTGTGTCACATCCAGGCTCTCATTTTCTCTATATTTTCTTTCTTTCTTCCCCTTTTCCTCCCCCACATCCTTCCTCTCTCTCCTCCCTTCATCTTCTTGTCTCCCTTTTTTCTACTCTGTCCCCCAAAGCAAGAAAGTGGTATCTTGGTTCACCAGGGTGGGCAGGGGTCAGGTTTGATGGAGTGTTAACTCTTTTGCTTAATTCATACAAATCCATGATCAAAGAGAAACCTCTTGCTTGGCTCTAGAGGTCTTTCTGCCAGGTTACAGTTTCTTTACTGGGAAGATGAGTCTGATGAACAAGCCTAAATATTCTGGTATATCTTAGGATCATGGTCTTCAGACTTCATCTTGCCATGTAGGCAGTGTTTTCTACCAGGGTAGGGTGAGTGCAAGGGCAGCCTCAGTCTGTTGTAATAGGGACATTAGCTTCTGCTAGTTTTTTGGTGATTTGTCTTTTCCCCCAAAAAGTTTGGAGTTGGAAAAAAAGTCAGTTCTCAATTGTTGCAGTACTTGGGATTATGCGAATCTAGACAATAGCAATGGGTTTAAAGCGTTATATGACAAATGCTAGCTAATGTTTGAGTGCTTTAACATGTGTTAAGAATTTAAACTCCTAGTAGTCCTCTGAGATGCTTTTATTATGCTCAGCAGAGAGGGTACCTTATTGGTGGATATGAAATATTTGGGAGTTTGAGACTTGGTGTGATTGGTTAGGACTGAAAAGCTACGCTGTACAATTTCATCTCAGTTGAGCCTTCGTAACATGAATGGTTCATCTTATTTTATAGGAAAAAAACCCCGAAGCGCAGGGAATTGCCAATGTCTTTCTCAAAAGCATTATGCCCCAAACAGGGGCAGAAGGGCAAGGATGTGGTTTGTGTATGCTCAAACCGATTCTTTCTCTATTATCGCCCACTGTCCATCCCAGGTAGGCTGACCATGGGGCGCTGGGTCAGAACCTCATTTCTTTCCAGCCTCTGCACTGTGAGACAACTGCCCCATTCTTCATGCTTCTTCTTCTGGAAGCCTCCCAATGTCCTTATGCTCCTAGCCACGCACACTTCTCACCTGGTCGACTCCCATCGACCCTTCAAATCTCAGTTTAGAAAACTCTTCCTCCAAGAAAGCGGACTTGCCACACCAAGCTGGAATTTGGTGCGTTAGCTTTGTGTCTCAAAGGATCATATATCTCCCCCCAACCTTCACTGTGGGAATTTAATCTCCCTTCCTTTTTCTCTGTCCTCTTTCCCATTTGGAGTATGAGCAATTGAAAATCAGGGGCCTTAGACCGCGCCATTTGGTGACACTTCATCTCTACAATAAATCAAGAAAACATTAGCTGGGTGTGGTGGGGCATGCCTGTAGTTCCAACTACTTGGTAGGCTGAGGCAGAAGGATCGCCTGAGCCCAGCAGGTCGAGGCTGCGGTGGCCGTGAACGTGCCACTGCACTCCAGCCTAGGTGACAGAGTGAGAATATGACTCTAAGAAAAAGAAAAAAAAAAGAAAAGAAAATCAGGGGTCTTGTTCTCTTGAAAACTTGGGACAAAAAACAGCCAGATACTGTTGTTTTAAGTCCTACAGAACCACAGGGACAAGGTCCCTGCTTTTGTGGAATTTATATGCTCTGGAAGGAAACAGATTGAGGTCCCACGTGATGGAACCCCCATGCTATAGCATAGTTTCTGGCATACTGTAGGTGCCCAATAGATGCTTTGTGGATGAATGATTGAGTAAAATAGGAATAAAGCAATTATTGCTTTATTGCTTCAGTGAAGCAATAATGCATTGCCTCTGTAATATGTTACACTGTCAAAGGACTATCAACCCTCTTTGCTGGTGAGGAAACTTCTTTGTAGTGGGTGGGGGCAGGTTTATGACAGACACAATGAAGGAGCAGGTGGAAGAGGCAGGACTGGAGGCCCGCCCAGAGGCTTCGCAGGTTGCCTACCTCTCACCTCGCTCCCAAGCATCACCTCCAGCTTCCGGAGCTTGTCAGTGACAAAGGCGTCTTATTATTTACACCACCAGTCTGCGTCCTCGCTAAGTGCTTCCTGGTTATTTACTGGAGGGTTGATGGAGCAAACAAGGGAAATGACAGGGTGCTTCATTTGTAATTCATTTTAATGACTGGGTCTTGGTTCTCTGGTGGCAGCTCCAAGGATCCATCTGTCCATCACACGCAGTAAATACTGGAGAAGGGATGTGCCCCCTATCTAGGGGCATGAGGCGAGAGAGGCATGTGGGGCTCTCGGTTTGCCGATCTGAAGGCAGGAAGCGCTGAAGTTACCAGTGGTGTGCTTTGTGCCAAGTGGCAGTCATGGATGAAGAGTAGCTTCCATGTCATCATGTGCTTATTATAAAGAGGGTACGATACCCTGGATGGAGAGGTGTGTGGGGTGCAACTTTCTCTACTCACAGGCTCAAATTCTGGCAAGCAACAGGAACCATCCCAACTTGCAGCATAGAGATGGTTCCCAGCTCTCCATGGTGGGCAAGTCACTGAATCTGCCTGTGCCTGGGATTCCAAATGCCTACAAAAAGGGCAAAAAGAAATATTTGCTGTAAAAGCTTCCTGTGATTTTAATTGAGTAACTCTGTGTCAACCTCTCGTGGTCTTCATTATTGGCAAATGTAAAACTGTGGTCTTCAGATTCGCTCGGCACATCTTACTCCCATTAGCCCCCATACCACTACCATCCTTGAGATCCACCATACCCAGTTCAGTAGCCACTAGCCAGATGGAGCCACTGAGGACTTGAACATGGCTAGTCCCCTTGGAGCTGTACCTTTATGTGTAAAATACACCCCAGTAAGAATGGTCATCATTAATAAAACAAGCAACAACTGATGCGGAGAAAAGGGAATGCTTCTACACTGGGTTGGTGGGAGTGCAAACTAGTTCAATCTTTATAGAAAACAGTGTGGTGATTTCTAAAAGAACTAGAACTTGACCTTCCAGATGGCCCAGCAAGCCTCCTGCTGGGAACATACCCGGAGGAACTCAAAGCATTTTATAAAGAAGATACCTGCGTAAGTATGTTTATTGCAGCACTATTCAAAATAGCAAAAACACAGAACCGTGCTGCCCATCAAAACTGGACTGGATAAAAAAAATGTGGACCATATACGCAATGGAATATTGCACAGCCATAAAAAAGGACAAATATATGGACTTCAAGCAACTTTGATGATTTAGAGTCAATAATACTCAGTGATCTATCACAGAAACAAAGAACAGAGTACCACATGTTCTCACTCATAAGTGGACCCTGAACATTTACCATACTACTGTAAGAAAGGGATTGGCAGTAGTGGGATGCTGCCGGGGTGTGGAGGGGGCACACAACATCAATAAGCGTATCTCATCTCAAACCAAGCAAAGTGGGGAACAAAGGGAGGCCCCAATTTTACCTATATGATGTCCACGTGTATATCTAATCCTGAATTGTACCCCACATCTTTAAAATAAAATATACAAAAACAAAAAAATATTTAAATAAAATACACACTGGAGTTTGAAAATTTGGTGCAAAACTTAGAATATATCATCAATAATATTTTACATTGACGACATGTCTAAGTGATAAGACTGTAGATATGTTAGGGTAAAGAAAAAAAATCTCTTCCCTTAGGATGTGAAACTCCAGCTGCTGCAGCTCGAATCCAAACTCAAACCCCAGAAGTCTGTGGCTTTCGCTTCATTTATGTGCTGGGTTTTAGTCCCTGAGGGTGTTCACCTTGCCTTTGATTATTGCCATGTCTGCTTCACGTTTCCCTTTCCTATATATCTATCTTGCTATGTGTTTTGAGGTTGGGTGGACAAACTCAGTTTCAAAGTGTGAAATCACCCTACCGTCTCTCCCTGAAGTCTTCCGAGACCTCTGCATGCTGCCCTAAAGCTCACGGACCCAGGGGGAAGTTGTGCCCTTTAGCAAATGATGTATGGAGATGGTCGGGATGAATATTAACTGTGAAAGGTGTTCATTATTCATTTCTGGTTCGTGGTGACAGAGTTAAGCCTGATAGCATCCTTTGAGTAGTATCAGGCTGTGACAAAGTCCCTGGCACGGTTGCTCTGTTTTCCAATGTCCCGAGAGCTCAGTGCAAGCACTCGGAGTCCTACAGGGGACTCAGCCGGTACAGGAGCGCGTAAATAAAACACAGATAAAAAAATTACATTCGGGACAGCCTGGGAAGTCTCTCCTTGGATGCCTTTTTCACACTGCCTTTGTTTTTCCTAATGCTGAGGGATAATGAAGAAGTTTAGTGAATATCTGATATATGAGTAAATATTTGAATAAGTAAATGAAGAGGTGAAGTGAATGAATGGGTAAATAAGTTGGTGAATAAGTGAGTGAGTAAATGAACCAATTACTTTCTGGATAAATGGATGATTGAATGGATAATTCAGTGGATGTGTGAATAAGATATTGAATGCATATATATCTGTATAATTGAATGAGTAGCTTAAAGAATGACTGGTTGGTTGGTTGGGTGAGAGGGTCACTGAGGAAGGAATACATGAATGAGTCAATGAGTGAATGAAGAGATTGATGAATGGATTGGTGGGTGAGTTCAGTATAGTGTCTTCAGTGTGACTTTTTCCGGTCTCGTGACCTAATATGTCTACCTCTTCCCATTCATACGTGTTTTTCTCTTACCATGGTTTGTTATTTTCCTCTTAGTACTTACTATCAAGCATGTGACATAACTTATTTATTTAGTGAATTGCCTTTCCTACCAGAAGGTGCTGTCCAGAAAGGCAGAGAAAATTCTCTACTTTATGGACCTGTACTCCAAGACACGTCAACAGTGAGTAAGCACTCAATAAACACTGACTGAATGGGTGATTGATGGCTGTATGGGTAGATAGACAGGCTGGTGAGAAATTACGCGTAATAATCAATGAGATACAAACACATGCTCAGAGAACAAGGGAGGGGGCATCTTGACCCACTGACACTGCCTATGTACCTTGGGCTTGGTGTGAGTGACAAGGCTCTGTGACTGTGCATCCTCATCTGTAAAGTGAGAGTGTTGCAATCTCAACTAGAGTCATGTCTACTGTGGTGATTCAGTGACAAAGAGCGTGTGAACATGCTTGATGGCTAAACCGCCATGTTGACGTAGGTAACTGCTGGGCTGTTGGGGATGTCTGACTCCAGCTCCAAGGCAGGGTGGAAAACCTCTGGCTGTAAAGTCTCTGTCTGCCACCGAACCTTCCCAGGGGAAGTTGAAGCTAGCAGGGGTGACGCTGATGTGCAGTGAGAGAATTCTAGAACTGAAATAAAGTCAAGCATGGCGGGCTGCTGACCAAGGTCAGGCAGCCAACGGCTTTAGCAAATCTTTTCTTTCTGGGTTCTAATATTTCTCATCTGTAAATCAAGGGGACTGACTCCTGTAACTTGATAATTCATTTCCAAACACTTTTCAAAGCAAACAATATAGAAGCTATTTCCCCGCGACATGACTGCTGCTCTTTTTATACTCAAAAATGATTTGCCACTCTTTGTGGGAAAATCAGCTGAATGGGCCAAAATTCACTCTCCCCATCTGGTACAGATGGTGAATGCGTGTGACCAAATCAAGGAGGCAGAAAATGGATCGAGCCACTCTCATCTGTGCAAGGCACCACAGGAGTACTGCTGGGTCCATTAGCCCAAGTTAGCTTTCTTTTTAAATTTCTTTTCCACCCAAGCCATATCACGGGGATTGGAACTACCAAAGTCTTCCCAGGGGAGTAGGTCTTGACCTCGGAACTCAATGTATCTTCAGTTACCTGCCTCCAGCTCCCTACTAACGTGCAGACACAGCTCTCTCCTGTGCAGTACCTTAAAAATGTAAGACAAGGAAGGGCAGGCGTATCCCAAGGAAAGGGATAGAGTTAGGGACTGGGTGGTTAATAATAATTATTAATGTAATATTTCCCAACCTGGATTTGTGCTTTGTTTTGTTTTTCCCAAAGACTACCTATTTATCTCAAGAGGCGTTATCTGAACTGCTTTCAAAATATGTTTGCTTGTTTTCTTTTAGTTTACTTTCAGTATTCAAGATAATCTTTTCTCTTTTTTTTTTTTGAGTTGGAGTCTCACTCTGTCGCCCAGACTGGAGTGCAGTGGCCTGTCCCGTCCACCGCAGCCTCGACCTGCTGGGCTCCGGCGATCCTTCCGCCTCAGCCTTCCGAGTAGCTGGAACTACAGGCGCGCGCTACCATGCCCTGCTAATTTTTTGATTTATTGTAGAGATGAGGTCTCGCCAAGTTGCCCAGGCGGGTCTCGAACCTGCAGGCTCAGGCAATCCACTCACCTCAGCCTCCCAAGGCGTGGGATTACAGGCTGAGCCACCGAGCC
>CAUYQG010140862.1:0-14074 GCA_963574415.1 Tarsius wallacei
TTTCCATGTTTGTCATCTTGTTATTTATTTCCTGGATGAATGCTCTTTTTCTTAATGGTTATTTGAATGAGAGAAAGTTTCTATATAAAGTCTAACTTATCAGTTAGGTCACTGTGACCTGTCTAATAATCGTTTGTCTAAACCCAAATTTCACCTGTAAAAGTCCTAAGAATTTGACATTTATATTTAAGTCTATAATCTGTTTCAAATTGACTTTTGTGTATGTTGTGAGGTTCATTTTTCTCCCCCAATATAGATACCCAGTTATTCTGGCATTACTTGTTGAAAGACTTTTTCCCCCCTTTGACATAGTTTACTATCAAAAAATCAAATGTCATATAACTGTAAGTCTATTTCTGGGTTAGCTATTTTGCTACATTAACTTATTTTCAAACTTTATGCTAGTATCACATTATGCTGATTACTTTGGCTTTGTAATAATATTAAAATTAGGTAGTAACATTAGGTAGTGAAAAAATTTTTAATCTTCAAAATTTTTTTGTTAATACTGTACTTGCCTTTGTATTTTGACATATTGCATTTGTATATCATTTAGTTGAAGATTTTTACCATGTTTTATTTTAATTCTTTTGCCCATTATTACATTAGAAGTGTATTTTTTAATTTCCAAATGCTTGAGAATTTTACATATTTCTTTTGTTGATTTCCAGTTTAATTCTATTATGATTAAAAAACATTCTCCATATAATTTCAAATTTTTTAAACTAAAGAGACTTGCTTTATGGTCCAGTATGTGAAGTCTGTCTTATTGGATGTCTATGTGCACTTGAAAAGACTGTGCATTCTATAGTTGTAAGAGTTTTTAAAGTTCTATAAATACCAAGACAATTAATATTATTTGAATCGTCATCCATTTTTCACCTGAAGAACCTCTTTGCTATTTCTTATAGTATAGGTTTTACCTTTCTTTAATACAAAATGTCTTCATTTTTCCTCATTCTCAAAACAAATTTTTGCTAGAGAAATCCTGAGTTGGAATGTTTTTCTTTCATTATTTTAAGGATGTTACTTCATTATCTCTGGCTTCCACAACTTCTGATAAAAAGTTAGCCATTAATTAATTTGCTGTTCACCTTTATGTAATTTTTAGTTGTTCTTTTGATGCTTTCAGTATTTGCTCATCATCTCTTTTATTAATGATTGACTATGGTATACCAAGGCATGATTTTTTTTCATGTGTGTTTTGCTTTAGAGTCATTGTGTGTCATGATTAGTAAATTTAAGTCTTAAATAAAATTTGGGAAATATTCTGCCATTATTTCCTGAAATATTTTTCGTTTTCCAGCCTATCTATCCTTTCCCTCTGAAACTCTACTTACATATACATTAAATTAATGTTATCTAACAGGTCCTTAAGATTCTATACATATGTATACATATTCACTCTCTATGTTGTTCGCGTTGTGCAATTTATGTTAATCTAGTCTAATATTAACTGTTTCCCTTGTTACATCCAAGTCATTTAAATAATAAAATCTAATATATTATTTATTAGTTTCAGAATTTCCATTTGGTTCTATTTTATTGTATGTGTTTATCTGCTGACATTTCCTATTTTGTATGCAATGCAACCTTCTTTTCTTTTAGTTCATTAAAAATAATTTTTAACTACTTGAAAAAGCTTTTCTTCTAATTTCAACATTTCTGCAATTTGAGAGTTTGTCTCAGTTATTTGTGTTTTCTCTTGATGCTAGGCGGCAGTTTCATATGAATATTATGTTGTTGAAACTTTGAGTTCTATTTTTTTCCCCAATTAGTATTTTTTAAAATTTTAACAAGCACTTAATTTGGTTGGTTGGTCATAAACTGCCATATTTCAGGTGATATTTTTGATCTTATTTCAATATTCTGTCTTTATCTGAGCATCTTAGCATGTGCTTTATACATGCATTGCTCAGAGGTAAGCCTAAGATTGTTAAGCAGAATCTGGAAATCTCCTTTTTTTCTTCCCTTTGAAGGATTCCACTCATCTTTGCCTACTTCAGTAACCACAGTTATTTAGGCTTGACCTTCTGATTGCCTAGCACCTGCACCATTTTGACTGTGCCTGCCCTCGTGCTAAAAGTAGTAACAATGGATAATTCTAAACAATTACCCTTCTTTAAGCATGGGCATGCCACCAGAAGCTGTTTCTTTTCACGTCCAGTGCTTTCAAATAATTTCATTTTTGCTTTATTTTCAAAGTTTATGGTGTTATTTGAGAATAAATTGGTTCATTAGACCCTTACGCATTCATCACTAAAAGCAGAACTCCTCTTTTTTACATTATTAAATACAGGTTGAACATCCCAGATCTAAAATTCCAAAATCTGAAATGCTCCAAAACCTGAAACTTTTTGAATGCTGACTTCATCAAAGCAAATGCTCATTGAAGCTTTGGATTTTCAGATTTTGGATTCTCAACTCATGAGTAAAATGTGAATAGTTTAAAATTTGAAAAGAAAAGTCCGAAATCCAAAACATTTCCTGTCCCAAGCATGTTGGACAAGGGATGATCAACCTGTATTGCTTTTTAATGACTTCCATTGCCATTATAACACGTTTTACTTTTCACAGCCTAATTAGAGCTTGTACTGTTAAATTTCCTATAAAATGTAGAAACCTTGTAACTATAGAGACTTATTTATCATTCCCTATTCTTAGTTCTATGTATGTCACAGTTATTAAATCTACATGCTTTTTAATCCTTGGAAGGCAATGCTATTTAGTGAAACATAATGAAAAATATATCTAATAATTTAATAACATTATAAGAAAAAGCAGTCTTGTATTTACACAGATATTTAATTTTGAATTTTTGTTTCTATTATTTATTATCATAATTTTTTTTTTAGTATGAAGAATGTCCTTTTCCTTTCCTTGTAAAGCATGTCTGTTACAATAAAATATTTTCTCTATTATCTGAAAGTCTTTATTTAAAATTAATTCTTAATATTTTTGTCAAATATCTAGTTTTAAATGAACACAGTTTTTAAAATATTAACTTTAGCACTTAGAAGATGTTGTTCCACTCTCTTCTACTGTCTTCTGACCAGCAAAGTTCTGATGAGAAGTCAGTAATTATGTGAATCATAGTTCCATTTGAAATGTGTTATTTTTCTTTGACTGCTTTCAAGCTGTTCTCTATATCTATGGCTTTGATCAGTTTAACTATGATATTACTATTCAACGGTTTTTTTCATATGTACCTTCCCTGGGATTTTCTAGTGTCTTTACCTGTGAATATGCATTTTGTCAATGAGAGGTTTTCTCCATGTATTCCCCAAATATTTTCTGCTTTATTTTGTGTCATCTCTCCTCTTGATTCTGGGACTACAATTAAAAATATATTAGGCATTTTGATATTGTTACAAAGGTCATTGAGGCTCTGTTTTTCCCTTTCCCAAACACTGTAATTCTTCTCTTTCTCAGATTAAATCATTTATATTCTTTTTTATTGTAACTGACTTATTCTTATTTCATCTCTGTTATGCTTGTCTTTTCAGTGATTTGCACACATATATGTATACACACACACACACGCCCAAATATGTATACATCGATTCCTTTAAAAAAGTTTCTATTTATTTTCCTGAGATTTTCTATTATATAATTCAATGTCAATATATTTATTATTTACATTATTGAGCATAGTTGCATTAGTTATTTTAAAATTCTTGTTTCCTAATTCAAATTATGCATAATTTCATGATTGATCTTAGTTATTTGTAGTTTTACTTGAGACTGAGTCATATTTCTCTAATCTTGAGTTAATCTGAATTGCATTTCAACTATTATGAATGTTGTGTTGAATAAACTCTGGTTTGTGTTATATTTCTTCAAAGTGTTGATATATTTGCTTTAGCAGGTAATTATATTGGTTGGACTCAAATTCCAATTTTGTATATTGGAAAGCTATTATAATCTGAGTTCAGATCTTTTGCTTTTTGTCTGAATTGCTTTGAGTAAATTTCTTGCATGAATGTTTCAGAGGCCAGCCAGAGATTTGGGAAGAGTTTGCACATAGAATTTAGGGTTTTCTTCTCCGGCCCTTGCTTTTCTGTATGGCTCTCTCACTTTTCAGCACTAAGTCCAAACTTTGGTCTCTAGTCCTTCGGGTCAGAATGACCCTGGTTGTCTGTTGGTGTTCTTGCTGCCCACTACAGCACTATCTTTGGCCATTCAATAGAATACAGGCATCAGAGCTATGGATGGATGTTGTGCTTTGCTTGCAACTATTTGAACTGAGGTTTATGGAATTGGCATTATAATCTTTCTTGAAATATGTATATAATATATATAATATATATATATGGTTGTGTTGACCATTGGTAGAAGGAGAAAGTAGAAGTTTGCTTGTGAAGAGCAGAAGGATTGGAGCAGACACAGAGATGAGAAAATAAACAAGAGAAAAAGAGTGTTTTGACAGAGTTGGAATTCCTAGTAACATTATTTTCTTTGATGCCTGGCTATATTTCTAAAATTGGGTTTTCTTTGAGATATACTTTTCTCTTCATAATATATATTCCTTTTGTGCTAAGCTGGTTTGCCCTGGATTTGATTACAACCAGGATTTCTAACTAATACATGATAAATTTTTGTGTGTTTCTTTTTCACTAAGCTGTCACCAGTGGAATTAAACATGATACTTTAGTTTTTCCCATGTCAGGCATATAGTAAGTCCTCAATAAATTTGTATTGAATAGAATTGAATTGTGAATTTATTACATTTTTTGCACAACCCCTAACTGTTGTATTTAAAGTGAATTCCCCAGGATGGCAATAATATTTTTTCCATCTAATTTTTTTACTGTTTTATCTCTAGTTTCTGGAAAAGTGTCTGACACATGATAGTCATAACTTAAATGTGTTTCAAGATAAATGACTGAAATAAATGACCATACACCTTGGACTTTAATTAAATGAGGCTCTAGTAATGACCCTAAGTAAATTTTCAAAATTATGAATACACATTTGTATTTATAATGATTTCCCTCATAACCTTTCTTATATATCACAATAGAGATGTATATAATTGAATTATGGTATAGAATATCAGATAACCAAGCAGACTGATGGTCCAGAAGAATATTTATTAACATTTAATTTATTAATTAAAAATCTATTTTTAAATTTTAAATTAAAATTTAAAATTAATTTTAAAATAATTTTAAATTATTTTAAAATTAATTAAAATTTATTAACATTTAATTTATTAATTAAATTTTTTCTGTCAAAATAAAATTACAAATGTTATAAGTAGCATGTTCTCATATTTTTAAATAAAATGATATGTTAAGAATGGACGAAACATGAACATTGTAATTATAGTATGTATGATGGTGAGCTTATAAGCATTTTTTTCTTTGTGTTTTCTAAGATTTTTTTCATTTAGAGGAACTAGTTTTGTAGTTAGAAAAATTAAATACCTTGAAATTCAGTAAGGTTCCTTAACATAGATTGGATCCTTGTTGCTAATGAGATCCTTGCCAGGTGCCAGTATATCTATTATCTAGCATATAAGCAGAAGTTCTGACTAAAAGAGAGTTACCACCAGCAGGGAGACAGTGAAATAGTAAATACTTAACAGTTGGCTCCTTGCAGAAAATGATTAGGAGTGCTTGACAATTTCCATGGTGTAAATAACTCCTGCCATGGCTAATCTTCGGCTACCAACATGACATCACTGGATGTGTAAGTAAGAAGAGATGTGCACAATCAGCATTAATGAACTGGATGGCTTAGGTACACCATTGCTGACTGCACAGATCATGGGAAGGATTCTATTTTTCAAAATAGAATATAGTCCAGAGATTGGCAAACTTTTTTTAGAAGGTTCAGATAGTCAATTTTTTAAACTGCATGGCATGTAGTTTCTGTGACAACTACTCAACTGTCATTGTGGTACAAGATCAGCCACAGACAAATACAAAAAAGTGAATGGACGTAGATAAGCTCCAATAAAACATTATTTACAAAAACAGGTGGCAGGCCAAATTTGGTCTATGTGCCACAGTTTGTTCACCCTGTATAGACCATAAAACACATGTAAAATCAAATGTAGATTTAAAGCACGATAATCATTCTTTAAAACAGAAGACAGATTAAAATATTGCTGTATCTCACATGCAGGGTTATGAATATCTGTTATTACTGTGCCTTCAGTGTATGGATGTGTGGGTTAAAGGGAGGGGCTAAATCAATGAAATGTAGGCTAATAAAATGTTTACCCAACTTTATTGTTTAGGGAACTCAAGTGTGTTTCCATCAAACCTATTGATCCTGTCACACTAGAAAATGTGAGAAGATTGTAGAAAATTTAAAAGATGACAAAATCTCTAGGGGTCTGCTTCACATGGAACCTATCTGCAAGCTTATTTACATGATAAGAGAGTTATTTATCTTAAGAAATGTAGTTCTTAGTAAGTGTGGGTATGGGTCTCTATCTCTTGCTAAATTTTTTCCCACCTAGCAAAGAAGCATACTTCAGCACTAAATGATTAATATGTCTTACCAAGGGTCATCTTGATGATCGATTGTTACAGATAGCACTGGTTGAGGGTGGCTATGGAATTCTAGGTCCTTTAGGGAATGTGGTCCCAGAAAAGCAGGTCTGAAAAAGCCAGGCACATAGGCCATTAAACTAGGGCTTTATTCACTTTCAACTCATCATTGATTCAATTATTTTGCAGTCTTAGGTGGAGAAGTTTGAGTTCAGTTGTGTTCCCTACCTAAATTTGATGGTATTCTTATTTACTAGGGACTTGGCAATAGACAAAGGGACCATGATTTAACAGCTCTAATGTACTTAATGACTGTTAAAAAGCACTTAACATTCCACTCTCACCATGTAAGCATTGGATGAACTACTCAGTTATTAATTCAATGAAGTTTGCCTGTTTCTTCATTCAGTTGGCTTAATAGCAGTGAAACCATATATGTGAACAAGAAGGTGAAGTCCTTGCCCCTCCTTCAGCACACATAGCTGAGTTTTGAACAATCCCCAAGAACCTGTTGTTGGGAAAATTCCTCATGAATCATGACAAGACTTGCTATTGCTGTAACACTGCTTTTATTAAGAAATGTACCCTTTACTGATGTTTATCTTCTTAATCGCTGGAGTCCCTCAGTGCAGTCTGGGGGAAGCCAATCTCCTTCCAGTGTGGGAAAGCTGAGGATCCAGATAGGGAAAAAGACCTGCCAAGAGGTGTTATGTCATTCATTAGGAAGAATGAGATTAGTAGTTAGGTTGTTGTAAGAGTGATAGTCATAGCCATAGCTAGAAACATTTTCTCTGAAATGTTACCGTGAATCTTCAAAGGCATTTAACCTCGGGGCCAAAACCCTGATAGTCTCATTAAATTGTTAGCAATTCCCTTAGGGGACTTCTTTTTCATTTGTGCCTTGACCTGCAGACCCAAGAGTGGGTGGTCATAAATCCTGTGGAAAAAGTAGAGGGATATTCCTCTCTACTAAGATAAAACAGAGCTGGGTCATGCAGAGGTCTAAGAGTGCCCTTAGGCATACCCTAGGTAGAAAGTAAAAGTGTCTTGAAATTCAGCACATGGCTCTTTGGAAATCTCTGAGTTGGGTTTGAAAAGGGCATCATGTTTTGACTTGTAAAAAAAATTTTCAGGAGACCAGACCTGAATACAGGTGTGTCTCATTCTACACAGTAAAATATGACTGTCTAAATCTGTATGCAGTTCAGTTTGTTGATGGTAAAATTATGTACTATTCAACCTGAGCAATTCTGTAGGATTCATAGCTTCATGTAGGAGAGTTGAGTGAAAGGATACAAGTTTTTAACCCCCAGTTTCACCAGGCCAGCTTTACTTTTAAAATGTTAAGTATTTGAACTTGGTGTAAAATTCTGTTAGAATAAAGACTAAAAAAAAAATTGACTTAGCATACCCTTCTCCTATGAAAACTTTTTTAAAAACAAGGAAACAGAAACAGAAATGTGAAGTGACTTTCTCAAAGACCACCCAACAGTTATCAATATTCTGTTTCACTGAGAGTTCCTTTCATCATATCATTCTGGAGCGGGACATCTCCATTTCAGAGGTGCTTCATAAATCCATCGTCCTTAAGCTAAAATATAGCCCCAAAGATCTTCCAATTTATTCTAACTGCACTGTAGTAATCAAGGCCTTGAAATCAAAAAATTTTGTCCATATTCACACAAATAATTAGTGGTAAAGAAGGTGACAAAGACTCAAATACAGCATTTCCAGCAGAAGATCTGCTCCCTACTTGCACCTGGCTCATTCTTGTTGGATTCTCCATTGGTCAGTGGCTCCTGACTCTTTAGCTTCCAGTTTCTCTGGCCTCTGATTTAGAGGCAAAGCTCTAGACACCTGATAATTTAGGCTTTTGTTATGAGCAAGATATGTCTCATTGAAGAGAGAGTCCTGAGAAAAATTTTGGTTTTTTTTTTCCCCCACCACTCTACTCTTCTCATGTAAGTAAATTCAAATGCAAAATTTTGATTTAGATCCTAGATGTGTGTTGAAAATTTTTTTGATTTTTTGAGAACCCTTTATTGTTAAGTAAGGCAAAACAGTACTAGCTGTTAGGAAAATTCAACTTTAAGAAAAATTATAAGAACAATATATATTCTGCTGCATCATACTTGACCCATATTAGGGATCCATTTGTGTTTTGTAAACATATCTATCTCATTATAAGCTGATTGCTCTCTGTCTATTCCTTTAAAAAACCCATATGATCATCTTAATTGACTGGCCCTAAGCTATGTGGTTGCTTTAAGAACAATGACACTGATCTATATACTTATCAGGAAGTGATAGAGTAGTCAGTTTCTTGAATGATTGTGATTGTTGATGCGGGCATATTAACAACATAGCTGTGGACTCTGTCAATAGAAAATGAATTGTTTAAAGGAGAGGAACATCCAGACATTTTCCCTCAGGTCCATCCAAGGCATTTTTTTTTTTCTTCTGGTGATAGGGAAAAGGGGAATGAGAAGTGATAACTGCTGCCCAAGGTGCACTTGGCACTGCTACATGAAAATATTCTGGAGGCCAAGTGCAGTGCCCTGCCTTGGCAGCAGCAATGACACCAACACCAGGATCAGAGGCACGATGTGGTTTATGATGTGTAGAAATAGTTTCTATTTCTGTAGCTCTTCACACACTATTCAATGCAAAATCAGAGAGAACTTCTATTTCTCCAACCTCATTCTCTGTCCAATACTCAATACCTTGCTGGCTTTCTGGCTCACCATCAATTCCTCCTAGGTTTTCCTGCAACAGGGCTATTCACTGGATTCTGAGCCATTACCAGCTCTTCCTTTAGCTCTTCCTTTAGCTAGGTCCTTCTCATTCAGGTCTCTGCACAAATGAAATCTCCAAAAGTCTTCCCCTGACTCCTCTATCTAGAATAGTCACTCTTCATGTGATTGTTTTGTTTTACTTCCCTTATAGCGTTGAACATGAACCTATTTTGTCTGCCTGTGTATTTATCTATCAGCTTGTTTCTTCTTCCACAGTGCAACTTGAAGGAGAGTAGGAACTTTGTTCTCTGCTGAAGCACCAGATTTTGGAATAGTACCTACTACATGCACTAAATACATGTTTATAAAAATGTAAATAACTAAATTTAACAACTTTAATATTTTTGAAATGTCTGATGCATAGAAAATCATGTAACTTGGAAAAAGTCAAATAGCTAATAAGTGGATGAGTCTACAATTGAACCCTTAACTTTGGACTAATTGGGGATTATGTGTCCATTAAACCATACTGCTACTTGCACAAAAGTTAGTAAGACTAGTCACTTTTTAATATTTTTATTCCATTTAATATTAGACAATTATATACCCTTTTGTGCCTCAGTTTATTCATCTAATTAGGATAGTAAAAGTAACTACCTCATGGGGTTCTGGTTAGGATTAAGTACACTAGTATATATATATAGTACTATATATAATAATATTATGTGTATCTCAGTCACTGAGAATAGTGTCTAAAATATAGTAAATTCTATTATTCTTGTGAAGTCCTTTTAAGCATTTGAAAATTTCTCTTTGGTGACTTACCTCCCAATCATCTTTCTCCAGGTTAAATATCTGCAGATTCTTTAATACTCTGATGTGATTACTATACCTCCTGCCATTCTCATTGACTTCCTTCTTCTCTGCGGTCCAGTTTGTTAGTGCTCCTTTACAAACAGGAGACTAAAAATCATTGCAATGCAATTAAAATAGCTAATGATTGGAAATAATTTGAATCAGTAAGAAAGTTATATTAACTACCATATATCCATATGATGAAATAATATTTGCTGAAAAAAGAATGAAAAAACATCTCTATTTTCAGTTAGTATACGTATGTATGTATTTAGGTATATAATTATTGACTCATGGTTTTTAATATCATTTGAGAGGTTATAATCTGTTACTATTATTGTTTACTTTCATGCTCAAATTGTCCCAAATTTGGCTAGTGGAAGCACTTTCAACCTGATATCTGCCTTTTTCACTTTCCCCCAATTATTTTTTGATTGCTATCTTTCTGTCTCACACATGATATTCAATTTTCATGTAATTCTTTCCCTGTCCCAGTCCCAAAATCGGCCATTCCCTCCTGCCCTGCCCACTTCAATACAAAATTTCTGGTTCTTTTAAGTAAAGAGTGGCATTTAGAAACCAAGCTCTTAGTGGTAGGTATGCTCATGGCTTTTGGTGTGTCACTGTAACCAATCCCTCTCAGTGGGTAACGCTGGAATGAATAGTGGGTTGAATAGTGTATCCCCAAGGCTAATATTTACCCAGAACCTCAGACAGTGACTTTATTTGGAAATAGAACCTTTGCAGATTTAACTAGTTAAGAGTCATGCTGGATTAGGATAAGCCCTAAATCCAATGACTGGCATCTTTATAAGGGAAAAGAGAAGGAAACATAGAGCCACAGAGTCATGGACACATACAGAGAAGAAGGACATCTGAAGATTGACACAAAGATTGGAATGATAGAGTTACAAGCCAAAGGATGCCAAAGAATGTCAAGGATTGCTGGCTACCACAGGAGCCAAAAGAGAGGCTTGGGATCCTCTCTCTCAAGGAAGGAACCAATCCTGCCAAAACCTTATTTTGGAGTTCTGACCCTCAGTACTGTGAGAGAATAAATTTCTCTTGTTTTAAGTCACCAAGTTTGTGGTAACTTGTACAATAGCCCTAGGAAACTAGCACAATATGTGTGTATATGTACTTTTGTGTATATATGAGTGTTTATAAGCACATTTATATCTATATACTATATATACATGCACACCATGAATTCATCTGCAATTCTAATCTGACACTATTGGATCAATTCTGGTTCTCATCAATTTGTTTTTGTTTTTGTTTTAAAGATGTGGGGTACAATTCAGGGTTAAGTATACAAATGTTCCTTATGCAGGTACCCTTGTTGATGAGGTATGACACCCCACCCCTGGTTTAATCCCACTACTGCCAATCCCACCCCTCCAGGCAATTTCCCACTACTGACAATCCTTATCTTACAGTATTACAATAATTGTTCAAGGTCCACCTATGAGTGAGAACATGTGATACTCAGTACTTTGTTTCTGTGATAGATCACTCAGTTTTATAGACTCTAAGTCCATCCAGGTTACTGTGAAGTTCATAATTTTGCCCTTCTTTATGACTGTGTAATATTCTGTTGTGTATATGTACCACATTTTTTGTATCCGGTCCTCTTTTAATGGGCAGCACGGTTGGTTCCATGTTTTGTAAGTCCTTTTTCTTATAGTGGGAAGCCTAGCTTCATTACATTTATATTTACATATTTGACCACTCTCCATTTTGGGCCAATTGGATTGGCCATTTTCTTTTTTATACACATTTTATTTTATTTTAGAATCATGAGGAACATGCTTCATAGGTATATTTCATGAAGGCGGGACTTGGGCTTCTGATGAACTTTTGCAAACCCCCCCACCCCATGGTAAGCACAGAAACCAATGAGTGGTTTTGTATTTCTAATTCCCCCTCCTTCCCTCCCTCCATTAGCAGTGCCCAGTGTCTGTCGTTCCCATCTTGTGCTCGTGTGTGCTCAGCATTTAGTACCCACTTATGAGTGAGAACTTGTGGTATTCGGTTTTTTGTTCCTGTCATAATTCACTTTGAATGATGGTCTCAAGATACATCCATGCTGCTGCACATGCCATGATTTTATCCTTTTGGGTGGCTGCATAGTATTCCATAGAGTATATATACATTTTCTTTATCAAGTTCACTGTCGATGAGCATCTAAGTTGGTTCCATGTTTTGACTATTGTGATAAACATACATATAAGTGAAGTCATCTTTTTGGTAGAACAATATATATTTATATTCCCAGAAGTGGGATTGCTATGTTAAATGATAACTCTATGTTTAGTTATCTGAGAAATGTCTCAACTGCTTTCCGCTGGGGTTGAACTAGCTTACTTTTCCACCAACAGTGTATGAGAGTTCCTTTTCTCCATAGCCTTGCCTAATACCTGTTGTTTTTCTGGGTTGCTCATTTTCTTTGGGAGTTCCCCTACTGAAAGAATCCAACAGGATATCAATGTATAGGCCAACAAGTTTTTGGTGATCAAAGTCTGAGAACATTTGGGGTGTTATTCTTTTTTTTTTTTTTTGAGTTAGAGTCTCACTCTGTCACCCAGACTGAAGTGCATTGGCCGCTCCCAGCCACCGCAGCCTCGACCTGCTGGGTTCCAGCGATCCTTCCGCCTCAGCCTTCCATGTAGCAGGAACTACAGGCGTGCGCTACCACGCCCGGCTAATTTTTTGATTTATTGTAGAGATGAGGTCTCGCCAAGTTGCCCAGGTGGGTCTTGAACCCGCAGGCTCAGGCAATCCACTCACCTCAGCCTCCCAAGGAGTGGGATTACAGGCTGAGCCACCGAGCCCAGCTTGGAGTGTTATTATTAAGGGATATTTTCAGCAAATACTAGCTGAAACTATTCCTCATTTTAACTACTTATCTTTACTGATATTAATCACCTGTGTGAGAATTCACTCTCTTCACAGTATTGGGGGCACTCTGATTAAATGTCTATTAATAATCTCCTATTTAGCTGGGCTCGGTGGCTCAGCCTGTAATCCCACGCTTTGGGAGGCTGAGGTGAGTGGATTGCCTGAGCCCACGGGTTCGAGACCCGCCTGGGCAACTTGGTGAGACCTCATCTCTACAATAAATCAAAAAATTAGCCGGGTGTGGTAGCGCGTGCCTGTAATTCCAGCTACCTGGAAGGCTGAGGTGGAAGGATCGCTGGAGTCTAGCAGGTTGAGGCTGCGATGGCCGAGAGCGGCCACTGCACTCCAGTCTGGGCGACAGAGTGAGACTTCAACTCAAAAATCATAATAATAATAATAATAATCTCCTATTTTTCTAGATTTCATGCTAACTAATCTAGAGATAGAATAAGGTTATCTCATATAGGACAGAAATACAAATGAATTAAGACCCAGCTTGCTTTACATAGTTTACTTAGGTATCTTTTAATGTAGGCTAGGTTAACATATTATTATCACAATTAAGAGCACAGTACAATGAAAGTAGTCTAGCATAATGATTCCCAGGCTGTGGAAGTAGGGCATCTGTGTCCAAATACTTACGAGCTGCATGGCCTTAGATATGTTACTTAACATTTTTTATAATTGTTTCTTCATCTATAAAATGGAGTTAAAACTTACCAAGGTTTGGGCATGGTGGCTCACACCTATAATCCCAGTACTTTGGGAGACCAAGGCCAGAGTATTGCTTGAGCCCAGATATTCGAAACCAGCCTAAGCAACATAGCGAAACTACATCTCTATAAAGAATTTTAAAAAATTAGCTGGGCTTGGTGATGGGCCTCTATTAGGGATGCTGAGGTGGAAGGACCACCTAAGCCCAGAAGGTTGAGACTGCTATGATCGTCATGATCATGCCACTGCAATCCAGCCTGGACAACAGAGTGAGATACCCACGAAAAAAAAAAAAGCTCAGAAAGCAAGCAGAAGCTTGCCATTATTTTGGACATCATCAAATTCCATCTGAGAAAGTACTCTCAC
>CAUYQG010140864.1:0-26700 GCA_963574415.1 Tarsius wallacei
TTGGTTGCCCAGGCCGATCTCAAACTCCTGGCCTTAAGTGATCCTCCCACCTCAGCCTCTTAAAGTGCTGGGATTACAGGAATGAGTCACTGCACCTGGGTCCCTATTTTCCTTTTCATATCTGTTGAAACTATTGGGATATCACATCTCCTGTTCCTGATTTTGGTAACTGTGCCGTCATTCTTTGCTTGTTTGATTTTTCCTGCTCAGTCTGGCTAGATTTTATCAGTTTTATTGGTTTTCTCAAAGAACCAGGTTTTGGCTTCATTGACTTTTTCTCTCGTTATTGTTTTCTATGTCATTGTTTCAGCTTAGATATTTATTATTTCTTGTCTTCAGCATACTTCATAGTATGTGTTCTTCTAGTTTCTAAGGATTAAAGATGAAGTCATTTATTTGACAGATTTTTCCTTTTCTAATTTAAAGATTTAGTGCCATAAATTTCCTGCTAAATAGCACTTTACTTTTAAATAATTTTCATGTTAATTCAGTCAAAAATATATTATATTTTTCTTTATTGATTTCATACTTGCCCATGAGTTATTTTTAAGTGTAGTATGTATTTGGCAATTTTTTTTCTTTTATTTATTTTAGTGATTGGACTGTAGATTTATTCTACTGTAGAAAGAGAAATATTTTGCATTATTTGAATCCTTTTAACGTATTAAGGTTTGTCTTATGGCCCAGAATGTGGCCCATGTTGGTGAATGTCTCATATGCAGTTTTAAGGAACATATATTCTGCTGTTTTGGGGTGGAGTGTTTAAAAAATGTAATTAGGAAAGAAGCTTGATGGTGCCGGTCAAGTCTTTTGTATTCTTACTGGTTTTCTGTTTATGTGTTCTATCAGTTATCAAGAAATGGGTGTTAATGTTTCAGATATAAATGTGGATTTGTCTACTTCTTCATGCAGCTCCATCTGTTTTTTTCTTCAGATATTTTTAAGCTGTTTTTAGCACAAACATATTCAGGATTGTCATTTCTCTTTTTTTACAGGACCATCAATAACATTTTTTTCTTTTTCTTTTCATCTTTTAGATTCAGGGAGTGCACAGACAGATTTTCTACATAAGTATCTTTCGTGATGCTGGACTTTAGGTTTCTATGGAACCCATCTGTCAAATAGTGAATGTGGTACTCAACCGGTGGTTTTTCAGCCCCCCTCCCCCCTTTTGAAGTCTCCAGTGTCTACTGTTTCCATCTTTATGTCCATGTGTACTCATTATTTAGCTCCCACTCAAAAGTGAGAACATATGGTATCTGATTTTCTGTTTCTGCAGTAATTCACTTAGGGTAATGCCTTCCAGTTGCATCCACATTGCAGCAAAGGACATGATTTCATTATTTTTATGACTGCATAGTATTTCGTGGTGTATGTGTACCGATTTTCTTTATCCAATCTACCATTGATGGATTCTTAAGTTGATTCCATGATTTTGCTATTGTTAATGGTGCTGCAATAAACACACAAGTGCAGGTGCCTTTTTGATAAAACAATTTCTTTTCACAATTCCTATCAAACTATCAATGTCTTTTTTCACATAACTAGAAAAAAACAATTCTATAGAACCAGAAAAGAGCCCAAATAGCCAAAGCAATACTTAGCAAAAAGAACAAAGCCAGAGGCATCAAATTAACCAACTTAAAACTATATTATGTTCTAAGGCTATAGTAACCAAAACAGCATTGCACTGGTACAAAAACAGACATATAGTTCAATGGAAAAGAAGAGATAACCCAGAAATAAAGCCATACAACTAATCTCTGTCAAAGTTGACCAAAATAAACAATAGAGAAAGAACACCCTCTTCCATAAGTGGTGCTGTTTTATCTCCTTAATGAATTTATGTCTTCATTACTATGACATTTTCCTCTTTATTCCTGGCAATAGTCTCTGCCCTAAAATCCACTTTGTCCAGAGACAAGCAAGACGGCAACAGAACTGGTGGGAGTGTGAGTCTCTGCAAAATGAGTGTGCATAGACTATCTGTGTGAGTGGGTGTGTACTGATGGGTGAGTGAAAGTCCATCTGAGGGGAGACTTGGGTCCAAGCACCCGGGGTTCTCCTCAGGAGGTGACCACAACCCACCACTCCACAGCCCTGAGATCAGAGCCCCAGGTGGGCAGGACCATCTACCATTCTGGGGGTCTCTTGGGAGGAGACAGCAGAGACCAGGTGCTCCTCAGCATCTGACACCTGGCCCACATCCTCACCTGTGGCCCAGGCTGGGCGCTGGCAGAAGGAACCAAGGAGAAGTCGTGGGGAGGAAATCTGGAGCTGAGCCACCATTTTCTCCATTGGGGGAGTGGCAGAGAACTGTGGTGCCCCGCTCAGCTCTGCCCAGCCTCCAACCTGAGACCCAGAGGCCATCTCCACAGGCTTCTGGGATTGACCCTCAGGCACAGGGAGACAGTCCCCTCCCCCACGCTGGACCAGGCACAGGCACGTCTGATCTGAGTGGGAGCCTTGGCAGCGGCAGAGAAGTCGGGTAGTCCGGATCCGATCCATCCTCCTCCCACAGCAGTCTGTGGGGTTCTGACCCACGTTGAGAGCCTGTACTGAGAGCGGAAATGATGGGCTGGCGACAGGAGCAGTCCCCTAATGCGGTGGCAGCCCAGAGCCGCAGCAGAGCTTGGAAAAGGAAGCTGCAGTCCCAGAAATGGTCACAGAGTGAGCTCTCCTTTTTCTCTTTCTGTTTTTGTTTACGTTTTCATACTTGCTTTTCAACTGCAGTCAGGATGGCCATCATCAATAACTCAAAAAACAACAGATGCTGGAAAGGATGGGGGAGATGGGGAGGGAACGCTTCTACACTGTTGGTGGGAGTGTAAACTAATACAACCTCTGTGGAAAATAGTGTGGTGATTCCTAAAAGATCTAAAAATCGACCTTCCATATGAACCTGCAATCCTCCTGGGAATATATCCAGAAGAACTCACTATCACTGTGAAAAAGATACCTGCACACACATGTGTTTATTGCAGCATTATTCACAATAGCAAAAACATGGACCCAACCATGCTGCCCATCGAAACTGGAGTGGATAAAAAAAAAGTGGAACATATACATGATGGAATATTATGCAGCCATAAAGAAGGACAAAATTATGAACTTCACCACTACTTGGATGGACTTAGAGTCTATAATACTGAGTGATCTATCACAGAAACAAAGAACTGAGTACCACGTGTTCTCATTCATAAGCAGACCTCGAACAACTGTGGTAATACTATAAGAAAGGAATTGGCAGTAGTGGGAAACTGTCAGGGGAAGGGGGGACACACCTCATCAATAAAGGTACCTGATCTCAAACCAGGTGAAGTGGGAACGAAAGTGAGGCCCAAACTTTACCTACACCATGACTATTTGTATACCTAACCCTGAATTGTACCCCATATCTTTAAAAAAAATTTTTTTTAATAAAGTCGACTTTGATATTTTTATAGACATTCCAACTTTCTTTTAATTAGTGTCTGTATCACATAACTTTTTTCCACTATTTTACTTTTAACTTATTTGTGTCCTTATGTTTAAACTGGGTTGCTACTATCAAATATAGTTCTTACATGTTTCCTAATGAGAAACAAACAAACAAACTACAGAAAATATTATACTTAATAGTGAATTACTGACAGTTTTCCCCTTGGTTATAGGGTAAATATGCCTGCTCTCACCCCTTCTATTCAACATTATAATGGAAGACCTACCCTGTGCAATAAAGGAAGAAAAAGAAATGAATGGATTAATAATTGTGTGATAACAAAAAATCATTAATTACAAATTACCTCACTGTATATGTACTAAATCCAAAAGGTTCTACAGTCCTTTTATCAATTTGAATTAATCAACATATTTATAAAGAATTTAAGACATATCTAGAAGCCAATTATATTTCTATGTAGCAACAATAAATTAACAAAAACAAATATTTTTAAATTATGTCACTTGCCATTTTTTAAAACACCAAAATTTATAAATACACTGGAAAAATTATATATGAAACTTTACATTGAAAACTATAAAATATTAAGCAAAATTAATGGAAACATAGGGAGCTATATCATGTTTATGGATTGGAAGATCTAATATTGTTAAAACATAAAGTCTTCCTACATTGGCCTATAGTTAAGGAAATTCTGCCCCTCTCCCCCAGTCATGGCAGTCTGATTTGGGAAGCTGATAAGTTGATTCAAGAATTTGAATGGAAAAGTAAAGGGCCAAGAATTGTCAATGCAAAACTGAGGAAGAACAAAACCGAAGGCTACTATAGGACATCAAGCTATATGGTACAATTGCAGTCATTAAACAATATAGGCATTTACACAAGGGCAAAGAGATCAATAAAACACGATGTTCAGATTCAGACTGGTGAGTAAGTACTTTGAACACTAACATTAAAGTTAAAAGACAAAAATGTTCAGAATATAACACAAAAACTTGTTAATGAGTAGACAATATAAGAAAAAGTAAACTCTGACTTCAAGAACACAAAGTGGGGATGGAGGAAGTAAAAGTGTATATATTCAGTATGCAATTAAAGTTATGATCAACTTAAAATAGATGTTATAGGCCAAGTGCAGTGGCTCATGCCTATAATCCCAGCACTTTGGGAGGCCAAGGCAGGAGGATTGCTTGAGTCCTGGAGTTTGAGACCAGCCTAGGCAACATGATGAGGCCTCATCATCACAAAGATAAAGAAAAAATTATCTAGGGCATGGTGGTGCATGCCTGTAGTCCCAGGTGCTCAGAAGGCTGGAGTGGAAAGATTGCCTGAACTCAGGATGTCAAGGCTGCAGTGAGCCATGATCATGCCATTGCACTCTAGCCTGGGCAACAGCGTAAACCCTAGACTCAAAAGAAAAAAAAGGCTGCTATAACCACAGGATATTTTATGCAAGCCTTATAGTAACCACAAAGGAAAATCCAATAAAACATGTACAAAAGATAAACAGCAAAGAATCAAAACAAATTACTACCAAAAAAAATAATAATAAAGGAAGACAGTAAGAGAGGATGAGCAGAAGAAAGCAATTAACCAAATGGCAATAGAAAGTCCTCACCTGTCATAACTTCCCTGAATGTAAGTAGATTAAACTCCCCAGTCAAAAGACATAGAGTAGCTGAATGGATTTAAAAATTCAAAACCCAGCAATATTCTCTCAATAAGAAACTCATTTTAGATATAAGGACACACATACCCCATGTTCAGTAGTAGACATAGCATTCAGATGGAAAAATCAATAAACAGTTGACTTGAACAACACTATAAGCCAGAATAAAAGATAAAAACTGCATGGTCACCTCAACTGATCAAAAAAATTCTTGACAACATTCAATATGCATTCATGATAAAAGTTCTAAAAAAAAAAAAAGCCAGTAGACAAGAAATTTGCCTCAACACAATAAAAACCATATGTGAAAAGCCCACAGCTCACATCATAATCAATGGGGGAAAACTGAAAACTTTTCCTTTGAGATCCATTACATGACAAAGATGCCCTCACTATTTGTCAACATAGTACTGGAAGTCCTAGCTAGATTAATTAGACAAGAAAAGAAAATTTAAAACTTCCAAATCAGAAAACAAGAGCTAAAATTACCTGTCCTTACAGGTAACATGATCCTATGAGTAGAAAGCCCTAAACACTCAACAAAATTCTGTTATGACTAATAAATGAATTCAGTAAGATTTCATGATAACAAAATCCACACACAGAAATCAGTGCTGCTTCTGTACACTTACAAGAAATTATCTGAATAGGAAACTATGGGGGGGAATCCCACTTACAACAGCAACAAAAAGTACAGAACACATAAGAATAAACTTAACCAAAGAAATAAATGACTTGTATACTGAAAATTATAAAACATTGATGGAAGAAATTAAAGACAGACCAGATAAATTGAAAGATATCCCATGTCTGTGGATTGAAAGAATTAATATCATTGAAATGCCCACACTACCCAAATGATCTACAGATTCAATACAATTCTTATCAAAATCTCAGATAAACTGAAAGACATCTATGTGTGTGGACTGGAAGAATTAACATTAAAATGTTTTTATTACCCAAATGATCAGTAGATCCAAGGCAATTCCTACCAAAATCCCAATGGCATTCTTTACAGAAATAGAAAAACAAATTCTAAAATTCATATGGAACCACAAAAGATACTGAAAAACCAAATCAATCTTAAAAAAGAATAAAGCTTGGGGGCATCACACTTCCTAATTTAAAATATATTACAAGTCTATAATAATCAAATCAGCATGCTACTGGCATTAAAACTGACATATACATCAATAAAAGAAGACCGGGCCCAGAAATAAATCCATGCATTTATGGTCATCTGATCTATGACAAGGGTGCCAAAAACACAAATGATGAAAGGATAATCTCTTCAGTGAATGGCATTGGGTGTACATCTTTTTTGTTTTGTTTCTCAAGATGACTTTCAAGCATGCCTCACTCATCAGAACATTGTGAAATAGTGTGGAAAAACCAACACAGCGAACCCTAACTCAAAAAGGAAAACAGATATTCATCACAATGGCAAAGGACACCCCAGGTCTCAGAGAGGAGAAGACAGGCAAAAAGCCCTGCAATGGTGCTCTGCAGAAAAAAGTGCAAGTGAACCCCAGACCACAGGACAGGGCTGAAAACTCCCCTCTGACATATACCTTCCGGTCAGGGAGTTGTGCAACTCAGGCCAGGGGAGAACACCCCGTTTCTCCTGGGACCTGGAGCTGTCTCAGGGGGAAGGCGAGAGTTGGTGGGAAGGAAAGACACCCAGCAAAGCCACAGGTGTTCTCCCAAATCCGGGTCAATGAAAAGGACAGATACCCTTTTATATCAAGGCTCATTTTCACACCAACAGTGGCCTCTGCAAGCACTTGGGTTTTTACCCAGAGACAAGGCTGCACACTCTGAAGCTGGGGAGAGGCGTCCCACACACAGAACAAAGTAGAAGCATGGAGATCACCTCAGAGTTTGGAACCAGACATGGGTTCATCCCTGTTTGTGGCTGGGAGCAGCAGGGAACCCCAAAAGCCACATTTCCTGGAGGGACAGGCTGCCAAGGTCAGGTCTTCAACTCAGTATCAGTCTCTGTGTCGCTGCTGGGCACCCCACCCTCCCCCACCCCTCTGGGCAGCTGCAGCAAGGGGTCCCAGCAATACCAAGGAATACCCAGAATAACAACCTAAATGTAAGAGCCTAGCAGGGGCCCACACTTCCACACACTTGCACCCTGAGCAGGAGACTGGTGGCAGCAGTGGTTTCTCATGGACAGTGAGTCCTACAGCCTACAACAGCTTTGCAACCTAGAAGTCTTCAGTGAGCACCAGTGTCAAGAATTCAAGCTGCCTTCCCAGACTAGCGGGAGTACCATGCTCAACAATACTGAGGAGGACTCCCCACACACACACTCCTGCACAACTGGGAAAGCAGTCTAAGTGGCAAGAGACTAATAGGAAAGACCTCACTTTGCATTTGAATCAGCAGCCTTAGCAGCAGGAGAATTCCTGACCCTGTAGTTTCTCCTGGGTAGTGAGGCCTGAAGCCAAGGTCAGCTCCATGACTCAGAATCAAGCTGCAAGTGTCATCCATTGGGGAAGTGTAACCCCCCAGCACCAAGGGTCATGTGGCCCCCAGTTCTACGTGCCCAGATAACTAGCCTCAGCCACCCCATGCTTTCTGGGCAGTCATCCATGCTCAAGAGGCCTCCTGTGCTTCACATCCTACCATACCCAAACACCTTGAGTAGGAGCCTGAGTCCCCCTCCCCCTGGGGCAGAGTCCTTGGTACTGCACTGTTCTCTCTGCTCAAGGTCCAGACATATTCCCAGGTACCTGTAGCTCCCACTCTTCTAAATTAGGAGCTCAGGTCACACCACCCTTCCTGAGCAGAGTATCCTAGGCAGCAAAGGTACCCTAACACCTCACTGACGCACATCTCTGGACAATCAGAGGCCACACACCAGAAAATAATTCAAGAAAAATTCCCTGGTCTTGAGAAGGACCTAAACATCCAGATACACGAAGCCCAAAGAACTCCTGCAAAATATATCACAAAAAGAACCTCACCATGTCATTGTCAGACTTTCCAAAGTAAATGTGAAAGAAAATATCCTAAGAGCAGCAAGAGAGAAGTACCAAATCATTGATAAAGGAAAGGATATCATATTAACAACAGACTTCTCAGCAGAAATCTTACAAGCCAGAAATGAATGGGCACCTATTTTCAACCTACTTAAAGAAAAAAATGCCAGCCAAAAATTTTGCATTCAGCCAAACAAAGCTTCATGAACAAAAGAGAAATAAAGTCTTCCCAGAGAGCACTAAGGGAATTTGTCACCACTAAACTGGCCCTACAAGAGATGCTCAAAGGAGTTCAAAAATTGGAAATGAAACAACTCTTGATATCCCAAAGAACAAAAGTTCACAGCTCACAGTGCCTATGAAGCAAGTACACATTAGAATCCCCTGGTCAGTTAGCTTACAAAATGATGGCATTAATAAAACTTCACATATTAATATTAACCTTGAATGTAAATGGGCTAATTGCCCCATCTAAAAGAATTAGTGTGGCAAACTGGATAAAAAATAAGACCCAACTATATACTACCTACAAGATACCCACCTACTGGCCAGAGACAGTCACAGACTCAAAACAAATGAGTAGAAAAACAAAAACAAGGAGGAGTAGCCATCAGATAGTTCAGATAGCTCAGACTTTAAAGCAAAAACAGTAAAAAAAATTTAAAAAAATAGAAGGACTTTATATAGTGATAATAAATATTGTGAACTTCAACAAGAATATTTAATCATCTTAAACATATACACACCAAACACCAGAGCATCCAAATTCATGAAGCAAACACTACTTGACCTCTGAAAACATATCAATAGCAATACCATAATAGTGGGTGACTTCAATACCACATTGACATCGTTAGACAGATCAACAAAGCAGAAAATTAATAAAGAAACACAACTTAAACAGGACTATAGACCAGATGGACTGAACAGACATCTGCAGAACTTTCCAATCAACAACTGCAGAATATACATTCTTCTCAACTCCACACAGAACATTTTCCAAAATAGATCATATACTTGGCCAAAATAGATCATATACTTGGCCATAAAGCAAGTCTCAATAAATTTTAAAACATCAAAGATACCAAGAATCTTCTCAGATCACAGTGGAATAAAATTAGAAAGTGACACTAAGAGGAATTCCCAAAACTACACCATTACATGGAACCTGAACAATTCACTCTTGAATGACTCTTGGATAAACAATGAAACTCAGGCAGAAATAAAAAAAATTTTGTTGAAACAAATGAAAATAGAGACACAAAGTACCAAAACCTCTGGGACACAGCAAAAGCAACTCTGAGAAGAAGGTGTATAGCCTTAAATGCCTATATCAAACAGATAGACCAGAAATTAACAGCTTAACCTTGTACCTCAAAGAACTAGAAAAACAAAAACAATCTAAACCTAAAGTTAGCGGAAGAAAATAAGTAACAAAGATCAGAACTTAATGATATTGAGACCAAAAAAAAAAAAAAAAATACAAAGGATCAATGAATCAAACATTTGTTTTTTTGAGTTTTTTTTGGTGGGGGGGCAGAGTCTCACTTTGTCACCCAGGCTGGAGTGCAGTGGCATGCTCATAGCCACCCCAGCATTGACCTGTTGGGTTCAGGTGATCCTTCCACCTCAGCCTTCCAAGTAGCCGGAACTACAGGCAAGCACTACCATGCCCAGCTAATTTCTTTATATATTGTAGAGATGAGGTCTCACCAAGTTGCCCAGGCTGGTCTCTAACCTCTGGGCTCAGGCAATCCTCTTGCCTCAGTCTCCCAAAGTGCTGGAATTACAGATTTGTGCCACCTCACCTGGCCAAATTTGGTTTTTTAAAAGGATAAACAAAATTGACAGACTGCTAGCTAGACTAACCAAGAAAAAAAAGAGAGAGAAAGAAAAGTCACATAAATTCAATCAGAAATGACAGTGGTAACATAACATCTGATACCACAGCAATAAAAAAGACCATCAGGGACTACTATGAGTATCTTTTTGGAAGCAAACTGGAAAACCTAGAGGAAATGGATAAATACCTGGAAACATACAACCTCCCAAGACTGAACCAGGAAGAAGTAGATACCTTAAATAGACCAATAACAAGCAATGAAACTGACTTAGTAATTAAAAATTTCCCCAAAACAACAAAAAAAGCCCAGAGACAGACAGATTCACAGCTGAATTTTATCAGATGTACCAAAAAGAGCTGGTACCAATCCTACTGAAACTATTCCAGAAAATTGAGGGGGAGGGACTCCTCTCTAACTCATTCTGTGAAACCAGTATCACACTGATACCAAAATTAGGCAAGGACACAACAAAAATGAGAAAACTACAGGCTTATTTCCCTGATGAATATAGATGTTAAAATTTCTAACAAAATACTAGCAAACCAAATTCAACAGCTATCTAACAAATTATTCATCACGACCAAATGGGTTTTATTCCAGGATGCAAGAATGGTTCAATATCCACAAATCAATAAACATGATACACCACATAAACAGAAGCAAAAATAAAAACCATATAATTATCTCACTAAATGCAGAAAAGACATTTGACAAAATCCCACATCCCTTCATGATAAAAACTCTCAACAAACTGGGCAATAAAGGAACATATCTCAAAATAATAAGGGCCATATATGATAAACCAACAGACAATATCATACTTAACTGGGAAAAGTTGAAAATGTTCCCCCTAAGAACAGGAACAAGACAGGGATGTCTACTCTAACTACTCTTATTCAACATCTTGCTGGAAGTCCTAACAAGAGCAATCCAACAAGAGGAAGAAATAAAAGACATCCAGATGGCAAGGAGGGAGTTAAACTATCCCTGATCACAGATGATATAATTGTATACCTAGAAAACCCTAAAGACTCTTTCAAGAAGCTTCTAGACCTGATAAATGACTTTAATAAAGTCTCAGGACACAAAATTAATGTACAAAAATCAGTAGTGTTCCTATACATCAACAACACTCAAGCTGAGAACCAAATCAAGAGCTCAATCCCATTCACAATGCCACAAAAAATAAAATAAAATAAATCTAGGAATGCACCTAACTAAGGAAGTAAAATAGCTCTATAAGGAGAACTACAAAACACTGGTGGAAGAAATTATAGATGACAAAAACAAATGGAAAAACATCCCTTGCTCATGGATTGGAAGAATCAATATTCTTAAAATGACCATATTGACCAAAGCAATCTACAGATTCCCTGCAATCCTGATCAAATACCAACTTCGTTCTTCACAGAACTAGAAAAAACAATCTTAAAGTTTATGTGGAATTTTTAAAAAGGCCAAATAGCCAAAGCAATTCTAAGAAAAAACCAAAAAAAACAAAAAACTGAGGCGGTATCACACTGCCTAACTTCAAATTATACTACAAGGTAATGGAACTAAAACAGCATGGTACTGGTACAAGAATAGACATATTGACCAATGGAACAGACTAGATAACCCAGAAATAAAACCACATTCCTACAACCAACTTATCTTTGACAAAGCCAACAAAAATAAACAATGGAGAAAGGACACCCTATTTAATAAATGGCGATGGGGAAAATGGCTAACCATATGCAGAAGAATGAAACTGGACCCTTATCTCACCATACACAAAAATTAACGCAAGATTAATCAAAGACTTAAAGTAAGACCTGAAACTATAAAAGTCCTAGAAGAAAACCTAGGAAACACTCTTCTTGACATTGGCCTAGGCAAAGAATTTATGACAAAGACCCCAAAAGCAATTGCAACAAAAACTAAAATAAACAAATAAGACTTAATTAAACAAAAAAAACCTTTTGAACAGCAAAAGAAATAATAAACAGAGTGAACAGAAAACCTCCTGAATGGGAGAAGATATTTGCCAATTACATCACAAAGGACTAATTTCCAGAATCTACAAGGCTTCAGAAATTACCTGTTGGGTACAATGTTCATTATCTGGGGAATGGATGACCTAAGACTCATTCTCAACCACTACACAATATGTCATGAGCATGCATGGACACTGATCTGGGCAATGACTTGAGGGATATGGCACCAAAAGTACAGACAACACAAGCCAAAACAGACAAGCAGGATCTCATCAAACTAAAAAGCTTGTTCACAGCAAAGAAAACAATCAACAGAGTGAAAAGGCAACTACAAAATGGGAGAAAACATTCGCAAACTATATATTCGATAAGGGGTTAATATTCAAAATGTATAGGGAATTCATATAACTCAATGGCAAAAAATAATAATGATGCCCTTTTTAAATGAGCAAAAGCCATGAATAGACATTTCTCAAAAGAAATCATACCAATAGGTATATGAAAAGATGCTCAAATCACTAATATCAGGAAAATACAAATCAAAACCACAATGAGATATCACCTCACATCTGTAGGATGGTAATTATCAAAAACACAAAAGATAAATGTTGGCAATGATGTGAAGAGAAGAAAATTCTTGTACACTGTTAGTGGGAACATAAATTGGTACAGCCATTACGGAAACAGTATGGAGTTTCCTCAAAAAAATTAAGTATATATCCAAACGAACTAAAATAAGAATCTTGAAGAGATACTTGCTCTCCATGTTTACTGCGGCCTTATTCAAAATGGCCAAGATATGGAAGCTACCTAAGTGTCTGTTGATGAATGAACGGGTTTTCTAAATGTGCTGCATATACTATAATCCATGAAATATTATTCAGCTTATTTGAAAAAGAAGGAAATCCTGCCACTTGCAACAACGTGAATGAACCTGAAGGGCATTAAGTTAAGTGAAAGAAGCCAGGCACAGAAAGACAAATACCAGATGATCTCACTTTTATGTGGAATCGAAAACAGCAAAACTCAGAAGCAGAGAGTAGAATAGGGGATGCCAGGGACCAAAGTTGAGGAGAAAATAGGGTGATTTGGTCAATGGTAAAAGTTTCAGTGAGGCAGGATGAATACGTTTTGGAGATCTAATGGTAATGAAAGTTAACAATACTCTATTATGCACTTTAAACTTGCTAGGAGGGTATGTCTTAAGTGTTCCTTCTCACTGCAAAAAAAGGAGAAGAAAACGATAACTACATGAGGTGATGGAGGTGTTAATTAGCTTGTTTGTGGTGATCATTTCACAATGAATTCGTATATGAAAACAACAAGTGACCAAGTTAAAGTTTATGTTCACATAAAAACCTGTATAAAATTTTTATGGTTGTTTGATATGTAATAGCCAAAAACTTGACACAACTAAAATGTCCTACAGTAAGTGAATGGTTAAATGAAGTGATACATCCAATCATGGAATATTACTCAGCAAGAAAAAGGAACAAACTATTTTTAAAAGGACTTAATCAGACATTTTTTAAATGATCAACATTTATAAGAAAAGATGCCCAATGTCATTTTTCATATAGAGAAATGCAAAACAGTGCTATACCATACCACTATACACACACCCGAATGCCTGAAATAAACAGACAATTGCGAGCATCCAGTGAGATATCATGGAAGCCTGGACAAGAATGGTGATACAGGGGATTGAAAACCGTGGTTAGGTTAGGGAAATAAAAGTGGTGGTATTGGTGATAAAAGTAAGTGAAATTGTGGAGTGAATTCCCTGGCCAAGAGTGATACCTTTAAAGACCCCGCAGCAGAAAGCCGGGCAGCTTTCTATCAAAAAGAAGCCTGGTGCAGTTTCACTAAAAAGCATTTCTCTATCACAGGGTCAGACATTTTCCCTGACAGTCATCCCAGTGGAATTACCATGCCTGGAAACACCAGGCTTTGAGGCTGTTGGCAAAATATTTACTAAATAAGTTTTCATAAAAATAGGCCATCAGACATATATAATATAAACATATACACATGTATATATACATATATATATATCACATGTGTACACACACACACACAGGTCTTGCTTTAAATCTATATCAACATCACATATCCCAATGTGTTGTCGATATAATCTATGTGAAATAGCTCTCTACTGCCTCCTACATCAAGATGTTTACCGATCCTATCAGTTTGATCCATATGAAACTCCTTCTTGGAGGTTCAATCCCCTATTGTGGCTGGAGCACGTTTACTGCACATGTTCAAAGTCTATTAAAGGCAGTCGCCGGCCTCTGAGATTAAAATCAGCCATCAGAAGAACCCAGAGTGCTGAATCAAAAAGAAAAACATATCCAGGAATTAAAAATGCTTCCCTAAGTCAACATCTATTTTGTCTTTACTGCTGAGACTGGTAATATCAGCAAAGAGGACTATTGGTAAAAGAATTATGGTCTAAACAATTTGGAGTTGAAAGACACCTCAGAAATTCTGTAAAGCATGCTTCTCACTTGACACTTAAGGAACTTGAGACCCAGTGAAAGGAAGGGTCTCCAACAGGGCTTGAAATGAGATAGGGCAAACACAAATTGCAAATGTCACTGTACTAAAGAGAAGACTTTCAAGGAAGTTTTACTGGGCACGTCAGCATAACAATTTCCAACAGCATTCCACACGACTATCCTTTTGTATTCCGTTCCATTTTGTGAGAAGGAATCGGAATATTCTTCCTCTCAAATATCCTGAAATTTTTCAGAAGATTCTGGGTTCATCTAGGCTGGTTAGAACCTCATATGTCACTTGGGTTTTCTTTATATTTTGTCTCAGGGTCAATAGCTGCTCACTTGACTTCATATTACTGCTTGAGGCATGGTATACAATCAGAAATTTCTAACTATGTGAACTGCATTCATCACATCTAAAGGAAGAAAATATATATACTAAATATTCTTCTGTGATACTGGTGTCAGGATTTGTGTTTAATTATTAAGACAATGAATTTCCCTCAACCTGAGAATTAGATTAATCTCCCCGACCACCTCATCCCCCCAAATTAGTAGGGTTGGTTCTCCAAAACCAGAAACAGAATATTCATCTATCTACCTCTGGGAATCAATCACACTGTTGTTATTTTGTGATCATAGCCACCCCACTCTCGAGTCAGTTTTTTTTTTTTTTCTTTCTCTCTCCATTGAGGTGCTTCTGCTCTCCGTAGGATACCCAATCCACCCAGAAAAAAGATTCTCCTCTTTTAGAAGTTCAGAAGTATAAATTTAGCCGGGCTCTGTGGCTCAGCCTGTAATCCCACGCTTTGGGAAGCTGAGGTGGGTGGATAACCTGAGCCTCCGGGGTTCGAGACCCGCCTGGGCAACTTGGCGAGTCCTCATCTCTACAATAAATCAAAAAATCAGCTGGGCGTGGTAGCGCGTGCTTGTAATTCCGGCTACTCGGAAGGCTGAGGCAGAAGGATCGCCGGAGCCCAGCAGGTGGAGGCTGCAGTGGCTGGGAGCGGCCACTACGCTCCAGTCTGGGCAACAGAGTGAGACTCCAACTCAAAAAAAAAAAAAAAGTATAAATTTGTCTTGATTATTATTAAGAAAGATACAAGTAGTATTTTTATTCCAAATCTGTTTTATAATTGACAGATAATCTTGAGTTATTAAATATTATCATGATGATATTTTTCAGCATTTTGATATGGTCTTCAAGGACCAAGGTTTTCCTTTTTTCCCCTTCTGCCTACCTCAGCTTATTGGCTTGGTTTTCTAGTCTTTGTGATTCTGATACTGTCACCTGTTGTTTCTGCTGACTCTCACTTAAGAAGGCATGTCATTTTGTGTTAAATAATTTTGTTAATGATCTCATGTTCCAACTTTGAAGTCTTCTGGATCTGAGTTGAAGGTGGATTTCCCCAGAGGCGAATTGCATTGGTCTTTATGATCTACCTTAAAGGATCAACCAATCTGGACTCTTAAAACTAAATATCTTGCTTGTTATTTTTCTAGACCACACAGGTAGTATGAATTCCGGCCAAAAATCCATGTGAATGAAAATCTGAGGATACAAATCCGAGTAGACACAAGTCTGAGGGTAGCACTTCTCAGGGCAGCTTTTTCTTTTCTTTTCTTTCCAGTTCAGTCCAGAGCAATTACTAAAATAGGCAATAAACCCTGCCATCTCCTCCGGCTGGGCATCATTTTATCCTGTTTATGTCTCCTGTCCTTGATTTATGGTTAGGTCTCCCCATTCTTTCTCCCTATATGTTGCCTTCTCAAAACTTGGCTATAAGCCATAGAAATCAGGTGACTCTGATGTTAGCAGACTCACCTCTGGAAGTCCTTCACTTTCCCTTCAATGTATCTATACATTAAAACTGTTTTTAAATTTAGGATTTTGTTGTTGTTGTTGTTGTTGTTGTTGTTACACTATATTGGGAAAGATTCCTCTGAAAATCTAGTTCACCACATTGCTGGATAAAGAAAGCTTTTATCTTACTTTCAAAGAACAGATATGGATATACAAATAATAGCTATTAGCTACTAGGCTGTTGTTTTCAGGTGATACAATAGAAGTAAATCAATATCTTGTTGTTCTTTAGAGTGCACCGTGTTGTCCAGGTGTTCTACGCCTGAACAAATTTGAAAACCACCGGTACATTCAAGTGATAAAAGCAACAGCAACAATTACTGCTAGCAGGGTTAGTCCTTTATAGTTAGGATGACCATAATTTTGTTGTCTAAACCGGGACACTTAGAAGAATTGAAGGAGTTAAGATTATGCCGCCCACAATGTGCAGCTCTGGCATTCTCACTATTTTGAATGAAAGGCACCTAGAAAACCCCAGCAGGTGCAAGAAAATCATTTTGGTCTTCACTCTGTTTTTTAAAAGCAGGTGATGGCCGGGCTCGGTGGCTCCACCTGTCATCCCAGCACTTTGGGAGGCTGAGGCGAGTGGATTGCCTGAGCCCACAGGTTTAAGACCCGCCTGGGCAACTTGGCGAGACCTCATCTCTACAATAAATCAAAAAAATGAGCCGGGCATGGTAGCATGTGCCTCTAGTTCTGGATCCTTGGAAGGCTGAGTTGGAAGAATCGCCGGAGCCCAGCAGGTGGACACTGGGGTGGCTGTGAGCATGCCACTGTCCTCCAGCCTGGGCGACGGAGTGAGACTCTGACTCAAAAAATAAAAATAAAAAATAAAAGTAGGTGATGAAATTCCCACGTGAAAGATGTCCTTCCAATACTAGAACAAAAGCAACATTCTTATGATCAAGGACAGGTCATCGAAGCTGAGGGAAATCTGAACAAACTTTGTTAAACTGACACTTGTCTTCCTGGTCACGTCTCTTATCCAACTAATTACCCACAGCCCAAGCCCCTCTGCCTTATCACATTTCACAACTTCCTATTCTTGGTCTACTTCCGTACCTAAAAGGCCGACTCTATTTCTTTGGGTCTTCATGTCCTTGTAAGCCTCCTGCGCCACGTCAAACCTGTATTCAATAAATGTGTATGCTTTTCTCTTGTTGATCTATCTTACATCAATTTAATTCTCACACCCAGCTCGAACCTTAAGGGGACAGTGGTGTTTGCCCTCCCCTCCCGAGTGAAAGGGGTCACTATATGTACATGAAGGAAGACTTGGTCAGACACAGTGGGATGGACAACCACTCTATTTATAACCCACATAAATAGTCCTGTTTGTATTTAAAACATTTAAAGCACTGCAGTGGACTGAATGCTTGTATCCCTCTAAAATTTATGCTGAAATCCTAACCCCAATGTCATGATGTAGGAAGCAGGACCTTTGAGAGGTCATTAGGTCATGAGAACGTAGGCCTCTAGAATGGAATTAGTGCCCTTATGAAAGAGAGCCCAGCAAATTCACTAGCTCTCTTTTTGTCATGTAAAGGTAACAAGACAGTGGCAGTCTGTAACCTGGAAGAGGGCCCTCACCAGACCCAACCATGCTGGCACCCTGATCTCTAGAACTATGAGAAATAAATTGTCTATTGTTTGTAAGCCACCCAGTCTATGGTACTTTGTGACAGCAGCCCCAAATGACTACTAAGGCAAGCACCTACCACATTTCTGTTCTCTAATAGCAAAAGTGGATTCTGGGAAGAATTTGATATTACAGATATGGTATAAATTTGTCTTGATTATTATTAAGAAAGATGCAAGTAGTATTTTTATTCCAAATCTGTCTTGTAACTGATAGATAATCTTGAGTTAGTTAATATTATTGTGATGACATTTTTCAACATTTTTATTACAAAAACTTATTTCAACTAAAATTACTCTGGAAATAAAAACAATTAGGTATAATGAACAGGGTAGAGAACCCAGCCCTTCAGATATTAACATTTATTAAGTAACAGTGGTAATTAGCAAATTCAGAACGAGAGAAAAACAGATTGAACAAGCGATGAAAAAGAATAAACAGCCCCAAAATAAACATGAATATACTTACAAATTAGTAAGTGACAAATGTAACATTTTATGTGAGAGGAATAAAAGATTATTTTCCCATAATTAAATTCTAGTTGGGACAACTAATTGGAAAAAAATAAAAGATAAATCACTATTCCAATTCTTACACTAAAATAAATTTCAAGTGCATTAAAAATATAAATTAAAATGACAGCATAAAATGCCAGATGATTATTAATAAAGTATTTGAATTTTGAGTGTTGTTCTAAATATGATGCATAGCCCAGAATGAATGAAGGAAAAGTTGAAAAATATATTGATGTGGAATGCAAAATGTATAAATGGCAGTAATATGACAAAGTCAAAATATAAATGAAAAACTGTAAAAAAAAAGTTTAAATATATGAGAGTTAAGAAACAGATTTTTCATCTATAACGAATTTGTGCACACTTCCTGTGGTGACCATGGAAGAATAGTTCTATCAGATTTACTCTCCCGTAACAACTCTAAAACTTGACAAAACATATCACACAACTGCTTTCTGGCATGAGACATGGATTGGACAGGGAAGGAAGGGAAGGAAGCACACAAAGTGAGCCCCATATTTATCATGGTTTTCTCACTGGGACTATTCTCTAAGCAGAGGGAAGTGGAGTTTTAGAACAGAGCAGCAGTATCCTTGGGAATGTAAGTTTTGAGCAGCAAAGTCGTTGAGATTTGGGGGCAAGACACTCAGTAGGAGCAAGCAGTAAAGAGGAATCTCCAAAAATCCACATGAGACTTTCCTTGAGTCCTTGGCAAATCCTACATGTGTGATCCTGAGGCAAAATTCTAAGGTCCATAGTAGAAAAGAGCTACTTGTGATTAAAAAGCTGATTGCGAGCCGGGCTCGGTGGCTCAGCCTGTAATCCCGCGCCTTTGGGAGGCTGAGGTGAGTGGATTGCCTGAGCCCATGGGTTCGAGACCCGCCTGGGCAAGCGAGACTTCATCTCTACAATAAATAAAAAAATTAGCCGGGCGTGGTAGCGCACGCCTGTAATTCCAGCTACTTGGAAGGCTGAGGCGGAAGGATCGCCGGAGCCCAGCAGGTCGAGGCTGCGGTGGCCGGGAGCGGCCACTGCACTCCAGTCTGGGCGACAGAGTGAGACCCCAACTCAAAAAATAAAAATAAAAATAAAATAAAATAAAATAAAATAAAATGCATCCAGTCTTTCCATACCTTGCCTTCCCCCAAAAGAATTCCAGCCCATAGTCAAGAAACACATTGTTTATTTTGCCTGTATGATCTTATTTTACACAGACAAGCTGTTTCCATCAAGCCTTTTGAAAGTCTTGAAAATAGTGTTTGTACCACTCCCCTACACACCACACACACACACACACACACACACACACACACCCCTCTGCTATTTCTACTGCTGCTACCACTACCTTCACTGTGAGCGCACAAGGGAACTTCTGATCCAGAGGCATCCAAATTCGTGTCTATACATCCAAATTCTCAATATGGCAGCCAAGATAGGAAATGCACACTCAAAAACTGTGCAGCGCTGTTGGTTCATCATGGCGTAATTGGAGTCTCAAGGTGATGGGGACGGACCCAGAGAATTTTCATCCTGTGTCAGTGAAGACCTCAGTGCCTGGTGTAGTACCAGGAGTGCAGCTCGGGGTCTCACACCCAAGAGCAAGAATGCAGGTTGAAAGGGAATTGATTATTTTCATGACTTCATATTCGACTTTGTCTTCTTTAATGCAAATTATTTTTGGCTGTGACAAGGGACTGGAAACATGGTTTATGGAAAGTAAGAATCTTCTAAAGTCAGATTTGCCTCTTAGAAGGCTTGGAATGATTTTTAAAATTTTAAATCCAATCATCAGGGTGTCTCTGGGCATCTGCTCTTAGCATTTCAATTTCCCTAAAAAGGAAGAAATTTCGTTAAAAAAAAAAAAGCCAGAAAAATCAGTGGAGCTTCAAACCAACTTCCCCTGACTGCATGGCCTCTCAAAGGCCTGTCACAGAGGACAGGATGCCTGAGCTGGTGTCAGTTAAAGCTTTTGAAAACAGGCAGCTAATTAATGTACAGATGAGATGAAAATTTTAAATTATGCATTAACTCCAAGGAAGATACACTCTGAATATTAAAGTGATAGCATTTCGGGGGTGGCCAAATACAGCCTGATGGATGAGGGAAGAATTTTGAGAAGCCAGTGTGGACACCTGACAGCGTCTTTGGCCCTGAACAGCTACCAGAGTTATATAGCACGTTGACTCATAAGGAGAAAAATGAGGTAAAAAAAAAGTAAGTCAGAGAAGAACCCAGTCAGTTTACACATAAGCCACACCACCGTGAAACTGTTACAATTAAACAAATAGGATTGTGGTCTTTAATTGTAACATGTCCATGGCAATAATAATAATTAATAATAATAAATCACATTTACTCTGAAATGCAGGTCACCTACAACAGATACCCTACCTTTCCCTAGAGGAAGCCATCAAAAAACACCGACCGAGAGGAGAGCAGGTCTTTCTTGGCTGAGTACATGGTCCACCGTGTCAGGTATATACAGAACACTGAGACATTGTTGTTTCTTGCCTGAAAGTGCTCGAGCTATAGTGGAGCTTTCACAAGCAGGAAAGAGAAGTGGCATAGAGAACTAGTTATGTCCCCACAAAACTCACAGCTTGAAATGTGACGATATTTGGAGGTGGGGTCTTGGGAGGTAGTTAGGCCATGAGGGTGGAGTCTTGGTGACAGGGATTAGTACTAACATAAAAGAGACCCCAGAGAATCCCTTCACCCCTTCTGGCAAGTAAGGGCACAGTGAGAAGACGGCCATCTGTGAACTAGGAAGAGGACCATTGCCAGACGCTAAACCTGTTGGCCTCTTGAACTTGGACTTCCTGGACTCCAGACTATGAGAAGCAAATGTTTGTTGTTTCTATGGTAATCTGTTACAGCAGCCCAAAATGAAGAAGACAAGAAGATAATTCCACACTGCAACATGGGGTAGGTACAAAAAGACAGCAGAGAAGAAAAGCCAAGATGGCACATACTAGTGTAACGTGAAGAAATGGAGTATGAACGTCTCAGCCCTCACTCCTCAGTGCTGAGTTTGAGAGCGCCGTACTTACCTGTCGAAACTACTTGATGCCTTCAGGTGTGGTCTCATTCCCATCCTAAAAATCATTTGTCTTTCCTCTAAAAGGCATTCAATCTCCCTTTCCACTCACCTGCAATTCTCGAAAGTCATCCAAACCAGTATCTACTCCAAACATACATTGTTTATCTTCAATGTTCCAAGACACTTGCTAGGCACTGGGGACTCAACAAAGGCTGTAGAAAGTCCCCCCTTACACTTGGAGGATAGTTTCAACTCCCCCGGTAGATGCCTAAAACCTGAGATAGTACCCAAACTTGTATCTATGTTTTTTCCCCCTGTACATACAAACCTCTGATAAAATTTAACTTATAAGTTAAGCACAGTAAGAGATTAACAAGAGCTCACAACAAAATAGAACAATTGTAGCAGAATATACTGTCATAAAAGTTATCATTCACTGTGACCATAAGTCTTCCAGTTCGAGGTGTGACAGCAAAACTAGCACAACTTTCTTTTTTCTCCTTCACAATTTCACAGATAGATTTGTTCTTACTGTAAATCTTAGCAACATCAGTCAATCATTCTTCTTCTTTCCTTATGCAGTCAAGAACTTTCACCTGTTCACTTTTTTAAAAAGCACTCAGTCGAACTCGATGGCTCAGCCTGTCATCCCAGCACTTTGGGAGGCCAAGGCGAGTGAATTGCCTGAAGCCATGGGTTCAAGGTCAGGCAACTTGGCAAGACCTCGTCTCTACAATAAATCAAAAATTAGCCGGGCGTGGTAGCATGCGCCTGTAGTTCCAGTTACTTGGAAGGCTGAGGCGGAAAGTTTGCCGGAGCCCAGTAGGTCAATGCTGGAGTGACTGTGAGTGTGCCACTACACTCCAACCTGGGCAACAGAGTAAGACTCCAACTCAAAAAAAAAAGCAAGCACTCTACAGTACTTTGACATATCACTACTACTCTTGCACCTCAGGCTATTGTTAAATAAAATAAGAGTTGCTTGAACACAAGTGCTGTGATATTAGGACAGCCGATCTGATAAATGAGATAGCTACTAAGTGACTCATGCAGGGGCATGTCTACAACGTGGATGGCTGGACCAAGTGAGGATTCCCGTCCCCGGTGGATTGGAGTAGGAGGATCAGTGATGTAATCACGCTTCTCAGTATGTCATGCAATTTAAAACTTATGCATTTTTAATTCTGGAATTTTCCATTTAATATTTTTGGACCATGGTTGACCATTGGTAACTGAAACCTCAGAAAGCAAAACCTTGGATAAGAGGGGATTACTTTAACTTGATCTACTGGGAGGAGAGGGAAGAAACAGGAGTAAATGCCAGTCCTATGAGATAAGGGCTCAATGAGGATACTCTGAAAACACAGAGAGGTCCTGACTACCCTCTGTGGCTCAGGAAAGCTTCTGAAAGAAGTGATTCTAAACCAAGTCCTGAAAGACTGGTAGAACATGGTCAGGGTGAGAAACTGGGGAACCCCTGGGGAGAAAGCAAGTGCATTCCCTTGCATGCTCCTTGCAAAATAGAGTCCTACGCTACTTTGCCATGTAAGTGATTTTATATAAAGGGGCAAGAATTCATTCACTTATTTAGAAAATAATTTTGGAGCACGTAGTATGAGGCGGGCACTGTGCTAGGCACCGAAAGAAAGGGAGACTTTTTTTGTCATGATTGGTGGAAGAAAGCATGCCTGAGTCCATAAATATAAACGTTTTCAGTGATTTTAAATGAGCAAAAGAAACTTGAAAAGTGAAATAAGATAGGAAGACTAGAGGTAAGAAGAGTTATTATTGGAAAGAAAGTGGGAGAATTTTCTAGGTGTAAGGTCTGGTGTGAAAACAGATATTGAAATAAGATGAGAAGGAGGAGAAAGGAACAGAAGGGACTCAAGGCTTTGTTTTGCTGGATAAAAGGCAGAATAGTCAAGGATTATGTTGAGAGAGTTCTTTGTGTGATCAGAATGCAATGCAGAGGAGTAACATGTGGTTTTAAGGAAGCCCCAAAGTTCCTAAATTCAATTGAAAAGCCAGACTTACATCAGCATTTCCTGGCCATGTTATTTCGTACTTAGAATTAAAATCTAAAGCATATTGGAGGTGCAAGTCTTGGGAAGAGCCCAGCACCTAGGCAGCTGTAATATTTCCCAAGTTTTGTGTAATGTAAGATAAAATGCATGCCTCAGGCACTGAGTTAAATGTAGTAGGCAGGAGAGACGCTGGATTCTCATTCTCTAGCCACAAGACTTTACCTTTTCCACCCCAAATGCTTTGTATCCCTCTTGACTCATTGGACCAGACAATCATCTCTTTACAATATGGAAACTATTCTCAGTTCATCATAGGATGAAAATCTGGCCCCACAGAACAGCTCATGTTGTTCTTTCAGGGAGCATAGCGAACTGCATAGATTCACTTGCATGGGTTTTCAGGGAAGAACTGAGAGATCAAAGACCCAGCTATGGGTCTGCCATGCTTCCTCTTCCTCCTTGTTTACATTAAAGAGTGTTGATTAAACATCCCGCGTGCTTGTCAGGACCAGGACAAGTCAAACCATGAAGTCCTTCCCTTCTGCATCTCTAGTCTGTGCAGATGGCACTAACCTGCTCAGGAAATGGAACAGATGAATGATGAGAAAACTGTGCAATCACATGAAGACACAAGGCTCAGAGTGGGTGCTGACATCTAAACTCCTCAGCGATGGCTTAAGTCCTCTCTCCTGAAAGTTCTACTGTCCCTGTGCCATCACTGTTTCAGTGGTTATCCCTATGTAGGACACTGATCCCCACAAGGGAAAGGGTCAGGACTTGTTTCAACCTGTTGGGTGACATTCACAGCCTCAGGGCTGCGTCTAGCACGCTGAAAACAGAGGTTAGCTTTCTGAGCTGCTTCAAACCCTACAGCCCTGGTTATGACATCAATGGGGCATTCTCATTGAATCTATGTGGGTCTCAGGCTACAGGCCACAGGTCTGCTGTAGTCCTTCCCTTTGAAACAAATATGTAAGATGCAAAAAGACCTCCAACCATCAGAGAAGTGATTTATCAAGAAAGTAAAGTATCAGACACATGCCCGAAGTCCCAGTTACTCAGTAGGTTGAAGCAGGAGGATTGCTTGCGCCCGGGAGTTTGAGACCAACATGGTGAAACCCCTATTTCAAAATAAATAAATGTTTAAAAAATTTTGAAAGAATGTGATGGGTTTCAAGGGAGATAAAATGTAAGAGGAAAATAGGAAAATATATGTTATATATGCTCACAAATAACAGGGGAGTTAAAAATGATTAGCATATCAGAATGTTGCTGAACAATAAGACATATAAGAACTGGAAACTAATCCTTCCACCGTGTTTGACTTTGGCCAGGGTTGCCCCCAAGAACTGTACATACCAGGCCTCAAGGAAACCACGCAAGAGGCCAAGCCCCAGCTCCAGTCTGCTACCTTCACTGCCAAACCTCAACATACCCCCAGCCCTGCCTGTGTCCCTCAAGTCTTATACTCCTCAGCCTGTCCCTTTGCGTTCTAGAGAAGCTGCTAATGAACCCATTTGAGGATTCACTTAAAGCATCAAGCGCTATAGCACTGAAGCTTGAAGCATCCCTGTAAACTCTCCATGGTGCCACTTGTGCTCCATTCCATGGTGCTTGGCTCCTAGGCCCAGCTCTGGTCCAACCCCAGCTCTCAACCTGTCCTTGGATCACCACACCCCAGCAAATCCCCCCCTCACCTTACCACTTGCCAGCCTCATGGAGTCCAATCCCCAGCTGGCTATCTCCAAGCAGCTTATTAAAAAAAAGGAAGGATTTCTCCCGTGAGGTAACCCTGGGAAATAAAAAGTGAAAGAAAGGGAAGCATAGACAAAACAGGCCAAGAAAAGACACAACGAAAGGTAGAGAAAGGAAGGCAAGAATACAGAACTCTGACATTCTTCAGAGTACCCGCAACAACTCAAGAGGAGAAGACGAAGGAAAGAAATTTGATTCAAATGCCTGATACAGAATAGAATCTAGAGACACGGATATAGAAGAATGACAACTGTGAGAATAGTGGGGAGAGTTTCAAATGATTCTCAAAAGACTTCAGTGGAGAGAATGAGCTTGCATTTATAATTTAAACATTTAATTTTAATTTTTTTTTGAGCTGGAGTCTCACTCTGTCACCCAGATTGGAGTGCAGTGGAGTGGCACACTCACGGCCATCCCAGCCTCGACCTGCTACACTCAGGCAATCCTTCGGCCTCAGCCTTCCAAGTAGCGGGAATGACAGGCGCTTGCCACCATGCGCAACTAATTTTTTTACTGATTGTGGAGACGAAGTCTCGCCACGTTGCTCAGGCTGGTCTCGAAGCCCTCATCTCAGGCAATCCTCTTGCCTCCACCTCCCAAAGTGCTCTAAATGACACTTGAGGTTGGTAATATCGCACTGATTTTACACAATAAAGAACAGAGTCCCTGAGAGGTAATTCACCCAAAGTCTGACTAGCAATTTCACTTCAAGATTTCTATCCTAGTGAAAGTACCAGAACATATGCTGAAAGATGTAGACACAAGGAGGTTGATCGCAACATTGTTTTATCAACAAACTCAAAACAAATGTTTACATGTAGGGAGTGATTGATTAAATTGTGGCTTATTCTGGGAATAGCATTTAGCTATGTATTTTTTAATGCAGCAAATCTATTTTCCAATGGCTTAGAAAGCTCTTCAAGATTAAGCAAAAAAAAAAAAAAAAAATTGCTGGCTAAGCATGGTGGCTCACGCCTATAATCCCAGTACTTTGGGGGGCCGAGGTGAGAGGACTGCTTGAGCCCATGAGTTCGAGACCAGCCTGCGCAACTTGGTGAGACCTCATCTCTACAATAAATCAAAAAATTAGCCAGGTGTGATGGCACATGCCTGTAGTTCCAACTCCTTGGAAGGCTGAGGGGAAAGGATCACCTGAACCCTGCAGGTGGAGGCTGCAGTGGCCGTAAGTATGTCACTGCCCTCCTTCCTGGGCAACAGTGAGACTCCGACTCAAAAAAAAAAAAAACTTGCTAAACAACGTGTTCGGTAAGAACCCACTTATGCAAAGAAAATTGTCAGTCGGGCTTGGTGGCTCAGCCTGTAATCCCGCGCCTTGGGAGGCTGAGGTGAGTGGATTGCCTGAGCCCACGGGTTCGAGACCCGCCTGGGCAGGCGAAACCTCATCTCTACAATAAATCAAAAAAATTAGCCGGGCGTGGTA
>CAUYQG010140871.1:0-52542 GCA_963574415.1 Tarsius wallacei
GCGCGCGCCTGTAGTTCCAGCTCCTTGGAAGGCTGAGGCGGAAGGATCGCCGGAGCCCAGCAGGTCGAGGCTGCGGTGGCCGGGAGCGGCCACTGCACTCCAGTCTGGGTGACAGAGTGAGACTCCAACTCAAAAAAAAAAAGATATAGAAGAAGAACATTCGCAGAAATCAAGATGCACAAACTAGTAATTACAATTATACTCAGGAAGGTCAATGATTTTGTTCTAAAGATTTACATATGAAAGACTGAACATTTTTTCATATGTTAATTAAATTGGTCATGTGCAGAATAAAGTTGTATTAATTATAAAGGAGGTTGAAAAACTGATGAAAAAGTAATGAACATTCTGGAACTTAAAGCTTTAGGAAGTTAGAATATGTTGTCAGAATATTTTCTTTATTAAAAATAAAATATTACTCTATATGCAAAACAAGAAGCTTTTTTATTTGTATTTTTAATTTCAGAGTCTTGGTGTACAAGTGAGGATTTACTACATAAGTAAGTTGCATGCAGGTGATGTTTGGGCTTCTGACGAGCCCTCTCTTCCCCAATAGTGGACTGGGTACCCAGGGTGTTGTCATGTGCCCCCACCTTGTGCTTATGTAACAAATGATCAGGTTCTGCTTATAAGTGAGAACATGCAGTATTCAGTTCTTTGTTTCTATGATAGTTCACTTCATACGATGGTCACCAGCTGCATCCATGTTGCTGTCAAGGCCATGACTTTGTTCTTCTCTATGGCAGCATAATATTCCATTATGTATATGTACCACATTTTCTTTATCCAGTCCACTTTTGATGAGTATCTGGGTTGGTTCTATGTTTTTGCTATGGTGAGTAGTGCTGGAATGAACATATATGTGTGCAGGTATCTTTTTGGTAGAATGATTTATGTTCCTTTTGGCATAGTTCCAGAAGAGGAATTGCTGGATCATATGGAAGTTCAATTTTTAGTTCTTTGAGAAATCACCACATTGCTTTCCACAAAGGCTGAACTAACTTACATTCCCACCAACAGTTAAGGCATTTTCCCTTTTCACCACAGTCTTGCCAAACCTGTTGTTTCACTTTTTAATGATGGCCATCCTTATTGGTGTTAAGTCATTCTCATTGTAGTTTTAATTTGCAATTTTCTGATGATTAGTGAGGTTGAGCATTTTTCATATGTTTGTTGGCTACTTGAATGTCTTCCTTTGGGAAGTGTCTGTTCATGTTCTTTGCCCATCTTGTAATGGAATTATTTCAGAACAAAAATCTTAATCCTTTTTTAGATGTTGAGATATTCATTGAATGTTTAGGTTTCTTCCTTTTCTACTTATTTTCCTAAGACTTCCAAAATACTTAACAGTTTTCCTGAGAACTAATGTGTAAAACAAGATTTGCACAAGGCAAGAGAAGTTATAATTATTTCCTAATTAAGGTGTAGGTATACCTGTGTCTATATGAAGATAAATGTGACCAGAAGTATACTAGTTTGTCGTTTTTCTGAAGTTCTCTCTTTTGAATTTTTTTACAAGTTGGAAAATGACTATAATTTTAGGAACACCAGGAAGATGCTTTAGGATTTTCTTGCTCACTAGAGTACTTCATCATTTTCTGCCATGTTCTCTATAGTTAATGTGGGATAACAAAAAAAATGCTGCCTTAAAACACAATAATGAATCAACCATCACAATCATGTGTAAATTATTAACTTAAAATTGCTGACTTAGAATCACCTAATTATAATACATAGAGAACATGTAGCAAAAAAGATGTACAAAAATAGAAAATAGCCAAAGAAACAGGGACAAATTTTGTTTCCTTTATTATTTAGTCTAGAGGCTAGCCTTACTGCCAGTATATTATTTTCAAAGCAATTGCAACCAACAATTATTAGTAAAATTTTACATATATGATTTAGAAAAATACTTTGCTGTCAAATTATACTATTTGGAGTTTAATACAGCATTTTGTAAAAGATGGTTTTACAGTAAAATTGTTTGCCAAATTTAATATAAGGACAGCAAATGATATTGTTCAAAGTTTTGCTCAGCTTTATTAAATTTAAAGGACAGAAACATGAGTATTACCTACTTCCTTCTTTTGAAGTAGAAAAGGGATTAAACACATCTTTCACGAAAACCTTAACTTACAGCACCATTACACTCAGTTTCAATGAGATTCTGCTGGTGTGATTAAGAGGTGAAGTTACACAGGTACATTATCTAGTTCACTTTGAAAGGAAAAGCAACAGACTTGATCAAAACAAGTCTCCCCACAGCTGCACTGAAAGAACCACTTTCAGGATACTAACAGAAATGTGAATAAGAATGGCTGTTTCTCAGAATTGTTAAATGAGTATCTAATAATGGGTATCAGATGTTCTTTCCATTTTCTTCCTAGTCTAACTCTGTTTGTAAGATTCAATAAAAGAATCAGTAATTTTTAATACAAACATATCTGACTTCCTGCTACCACCTTCCTAATTTAATTATGTGTGTTTTTTATATATGTGTGCAGAAGCACTGTTTTCTTCCCAAAGGTACATTAGAAAAACAATTCTACAGTATGATTTAAATAACATTTTATTATACCATGCATAAATCCAGTACTCTTTAGGTTGTTGCTGAATAACTCAAAATTATGAACATTTTCCTAATAAAGAAAAAGTTAGGTTATATTAAAAAGTTTGCTAAGGAAATATTAATCATATTCATATTTGTTTATTCAACGATTATTCATTTAGTGCCTACTATGTGCCAATCCGTCTTTCAAGTAATTGGATATAGCCATGGATAAAGAACAAAAAAGTACCTATCCTTGTTGTGGTTAAGTACTCGTAATGGTAGAAAACAATACACAAATACATAAGTAAAATGAAAAAGGCAAGGAAAAGGCAGTAATTGGTTTTGTGGAGAAAAATTCAAAGCATAAAAGAGGAGTTATTGTATGAGGAGAGTGCCGGTTTTGTATATGGTGACAAGAAAAGACCTTACTTCTGTGGCATAAGATTAAAGACCTGAAAGAGATTAAAGAGATGTCCATGCTGACTTTTGTGGGAAGAGCATTTCAGACACAGGCAGTAGCAAGTGGAACCACAAATAGGACAATATAGCTGCAGCAAATAATTGAGTAGCTAATAGCTAATGGGTTCAGAAAGGTAACCAAGAGACAGACTGTATAGACTTTGTAAAGTCTTGGAAAAATTGTAGCTTCCCTTTGAGTGAGATGGGACATTATTTCAGGATTTTCAGTGGTACTGTGGAAAATTTCTCTTTCTGGGTCCTGTGTTAAGAACAGTCTAGGCCAGCCTCGGTGGCTCAGCCTGTAATCCCAGCGCTTTGGGAGGCTGAGGTAGTGGATTGTCTGAGCCCGTGGGTTCAAGACCCATCTGGGCAACTTGGCGAGACCTTATCTCTACAATAAATCAAAAATTAGCCAGGCGTGGTAGCGCGCGCCTGTAGTTCCAGCTACTTGGAAGGCTGAGGCGGAAGGATCGCTGGAGCCCAGCAGCTCGAGGCTGCAGTGGCCAGGAGCAGCCACTGCACTGCAGTCTGGGTGACAGAGTGAGACTCCAACTCAAAAAAAAAAAAAAGAACAGTCTATTGGGAAACAAGGGTGTGTCCTGGCAGACCAGTTGTAGGTATAGCAAGCTTCCAGATGAGAGATGATTATGGTTTGAACAGGATGGATGAAATGATAAGTGGCCATGTCATTAACATATAATAAAAACAAATCATATAGGATTTGCTGTTGAATTGGATTTAGTATGAGAGAAATATACGAAGTCTGACTCCAAAGATTTTGGTCTTAGTATCCAGATAATAGGAATTGTATTTTCTGAAAAAAACCTCTGAAAAGAATAAGTTTTGCGTGGAAATCAGGAAACCAGTTAGGAAAGCATTAAGCTGATTTACCTGTAGACATCTAAATGGGAAATTTAAATAGACAGTTGCATATGCAAGTCTGGAGTTCACAGACAGATGTGTATGTGTGTATACACACATCTATATGTTTGTGTATGTATATACATATATATATATATATACACACACACACACATGTATGTGAGCATTATCAATTTATGAACAGTATTTAATGTCATGGAAGTGGATGAGACCACCAAAAAAACCAGCACAAAGAAGAAAAGCAGATAGGTGAGAGCACTGAGAGTTGGAATACTCCAATATTCAGTGGTTGAGAAGATAAGGAAGAATCAGGGAAATAAATCAAGTTGGTAAGTCAAGAAGGAAGAAAACCACACTTTCCTGCTTCTTTCAACTTTATATAAGTCCTAGTATGTCTATTACTTATCACATATTATATAATATTTTAATTATAGTGATGATATTATTATTTAAGCAATAGATAATACATTTTATAATATATGCTACATGTATATTTAATACATATAATTTTCAACAGCTGGAATATAGTACTTCATGCTAGATATCACACACAAAAGAAACATAAAGACTGAGACAGATGCTCTTTCCTGCCCCGACAAAGTTTTGTTTTTTTCCCTGTTGAAGAGATAGAGAGGAGCAATCACCTCAATTCAATCAGGCATTGATTAAGACAGGGGCTGGACTGCAGTCTTAGGTAAATTTAGCCCACCATTTTTCCTTTCATGTATCCAGGACAGGATGTATTTTGTATTTGTTTCAGGTCCTCACTCTAGTGGAACTGTGTCTCCTAAACATCACTGGGCTGGCAGAATTCAGTTTGGTTTTTGCCTCAACCCTCTGGCCTTCCACATCACAATCTCAGCAGTTAGAAAAGGTAAAACAACAACAACAAAACAAGCAAACAAACAAAAAAACACCATAAGCCTGGAATTCCTCTAGATTCCAATCTAGCACATCACAAGACTACATGTTTCTCTGAAGCCAACTGACAATCTCTACCTGGAAGACACCGGATGCTCAGCCTGCAACACAATGACCAGAGGGACAGAAAAGGTCTGACAGTCTCAAGTTTACTCAAGAAAGGCTTGTTTCTCTTTGCTTGCTTTCATCTTGTCTTCTTCACATCCAGTGTTTTAACACACATATTTTTACAATTCCTCTTTGTGTTTTCCTAGTTGGGTTTTGGAAGCTAATTTATCTAGCTAGTTACTAAACTGCACGATAAGTGGAAGTCTATCCTTTTGTCTGTATCCACATTTTCATAGTGTCTGTGTATTTGCATGAAACTAACGAAAGATAAGAAAACTTCATTACAAGTAGTGTGGCAGGCTGTTCAGCATTGTACTAAAAGCAAGGAGATTGGATGGGGAAGAGGCTTCTAGCTATGTGTGACTTTAAGCAAGTGTTATATCTTCTCCAAGTACGGTGCTCCTTATTGAGGACTCAGTAAAGGGAGCTGTAATGGACATTTTTCCTACTTGCCTTACCTTTAGTTTTTAACATTCTAATAAGAGCACTCTGATTTTCCTTGAGCAGAGAAACACTGCAATTCATTCTCAGGCCAGGTAGTTTGTGTGAAATTGATCCACCCCTGGCCTAGGGAGGAGGCACATGACCCAAAAAGCTAATCAGTATTTTATCCCTCTAGTCAGTAATACTCTTAACCAGGGCAAGAGGCTGCTGCCCAGGGTCCCATGGGGCCCATTTTGGTAGTCCTCTGGCAATTGCAATAAAAAGACACATCTTTTAGTTTATTGTTTGAGAGGATAGAGTGAAAACCTGGAGCTGTTAATATCACCTTATTACCTCTCTGCAACATTGCCGTGCCTGAATGTGATGCTGCACAAGGGAAAACAACCAGGATACTGAGGCATCCACGTCCTGATGGCCTCACATATGAGCTTGATCTAACATGAACTTTCCAAGGTACTAGTCTCTTAAGTCTGTAGTAGAATCCTTTGCTCCTAAAACAAAAAGTCTTGACAAATATAGGATCTTAACAGCAACAATAGCAATGTGATACACAGTTTCTTCTCAGTCACAAAATATAGTCAAACAAATGTAAGTGTGAGAAAAGAATAATTCCAGTTCCTACAAAGATCTCCGTGTTCTAAGATAATATATTTTTTTAACTGAAAGACTAAAACTCCTTTATCAAGTTCACACTTTTTTTTATAGCATAACCTGCAATTTCACCACCAGTGATGTAAAGATGAATTGTGAAGAAAAAGAAAAGTTCTGAGATCAATCAAAGAAGCTAGTTTCCTGTTCTGGTTCTGTACTAATTAAATCTTTACTTATTTGTTCACTAAATCTCTTGGACCGTCAGTTTTCTTCCCCATGTTTTAGTGAGGTATTTGATCTCCAAAAATGATTATCAATGATATTCATCCACAGTTTCAATAACAATATGTGCAATGTGACTTTATAGTGTGCATATTGTAGATTTTTCTTATTTTTGCATATTGCAATACATTATTGCCATTAAAATAAAATATAGATCTAGAATTCTTAAGATTTGTATTTGAAATATTAACAGTGACAGTAAGTTACATATCATTAGAAATGATTTGATTTCTTTTCTTTGGCCTCAGGCATTACATATTGGATCCACGGATAAAATTTGAAAGAAAGGAAGGTTTTGACTTAATATTCTAACAACTACCACTATCTGAAGATGAAATAAACCAAGATAAATAATTTCTAGGTTTACTTTTGCCTTTGAGGCCTGAAATTCTTTAAACCTACTATTTGTTTTGATAAAGAGTGGAAGTTATTTATAAAAATGAAAAGAGTTGTCTTTAGAAATATAAACTGTACAGGATTGATATTGTAATTGGCCAAACTGTGCCAGGTTTTAAATACATTCTCTTATTGAGAAAAAAATTGAAAATAATTGTTGTTCATCCCATTTTTATTGATGAAAAACTGAGGCTTCTATGCGTCTAAGGTGAGGGTAACTTGTCCAAGGCCATTAGCTAATAAATCATAGAGCAGGATTCTATTCTCCAAATACCATCATTTCATTACACAACACTGTTTTTCACACACATGAGACTTCTTCCCAAAGGTGGCAAATCTTGCCTTGACATAAGTAAATATTCAGACAGATGCTTGGAGAGTATAATCTTGAGAAAATAGTAAGATAAAATTAGCAGAGGGATAAAATTGATAAATATTTACAGTACTTAAAAATAAATTATTGCTTTTTATAAAGTTATTTAAGCACAATTTCAGATGAAAAATAATAACGTACACTCATACAGTTCACCAGCAAAATCTAATGGAAATAGTTACATTTGACTCCACAGAGTTCAAGGCTCAGGGAACATGACATCCAAAGTGTTGTCACAGTACTAATTAGCACTACTCAGTGTCATATTTAACATCTTTACTAACCTATAACACATTCATAATTATTTTCAGATTCATCCATCTAAATAGTATCATCTACTTCTATGTCAAAATGTCTAGGTCAAAAGTAATATGAATGTATTTCCAAGATCTTTTTGGTGAATAAAATAACTCTTTTCACCATTTCCAGGATGGAAGATAAATTTTTGCTAAGGATAGTTGCTTTAGTAATGTTGTTTTTATGTTCTGAATATGGACACTCAATGGTTCAAGGTTGCAAATTATAGATAATCTTATCTTTTGTACTATTTATGCCCTTCTTCCACAAGAAGAAGATCTAATTATACCTACAAGGTAAGAAAGCACAGTAACTGAGAACTTGGAGTCTGGAGGCTGACTGCCTGGGCTCAAGGGCCCCTGCATGTTGCTAGCTGTGTAACACTAACAAGCTCATTAATCATCTGTGTGTCTGTTGTTTCTTCTGTGAAAAGGAAATCTGAATATTGCATATGTGTGTTAATATAAAGTTCTTAGAAAATCATCAGACACAAAACGATCTCTGGATACATGTTAACCTTGATTAATAATAGTCTCTATTTTTGATAAATACTATTGACTTCTCTATCTTTTCCGGTTGTTATATTGGTTTAATTTGGGGGAAAATAGTCTGAAATATGTTCTACACAAAAGGACTTTTGATTTAAAAATTGTGTCAGTAAAATACTTAAAAACAACTGTTGTACTTGGTTCAGAGAAAGTATTTTCAATGCTTTTATTCAAATAGAACAATTACATTTCAAATATCTTTCTTCCACTCTCTCTCTTTTAAAATCTGTCCCCTTAAAATGAATAGTGGAGCACTAGGAGATACCAGCAAATTTGAAAAATAATCTACACTACCTATAATTTATGAGAGATGGACACATGCAAACTATCTATCAAGTTTATAATTTCCACAGCCATAGAAAGCTAAACGAAAATCCACACACCTATATACAGAAAAGCCAAGAAAAAGAAAGAAGTTTATTTTAAGTGTTTTCACTGAGCATATGTAATCTCAATTTTGTAAGTAGCATACAAGTAGTACATAAGAAATTGTAAATAATGATAGGCCAAATGTATATGGTTTTGTCAATCTTTTTACAAACCGGAGTCAACATATTTTCAAGTAATTGATACTCATCATGACTCCATAGTTTTCCTGAGAGAGAGCATCACAATGCTTAAATTTATAAATGTGTAGAAATATCTCCTAACATTTAAAAAATAATAATTTTAGTGACCACACATTTAGAAATGAAATCTAGATAAGATGTAAATTCTATAAATCTGAAATAGTAACAATGAATATAGAATAGAAGAGATTGTTTATCATATTTTATTATTTTGTATCAGTCTTCAATTCATACAGTAAACTTAAATCTTAAATATTTTTTAAATTTTGGGTTTTCTATAATTTGATGAGTAATTTATATGTAAATTAGTCTACTTACTGTCAAGGAATTAAATAATTCTACTAAAGCATGAAACCAAAACTTAGGATAATATAGTCTAAAAAGTGAAGACAATGTAGTCAAAGAATGGTATGGCTTAATTAAGAAAGGTCATGCTGTTTGATGGAGGTGTCAAGTTCAAGATGGATGCACATGGAGTGGTCAGGTCAAACAGGGAGATAGTACCAGCTAGGTCATTTGGACCACGATCAAATCCTGAGGGGATAACAGATGTTGCAGCCAAATTAGCCTCCCAGGTAATTTGTCCTCCTTGCCTTATCTATTTTGTGAACTCAAAGTTAATTTCTAATTTAAGTTACAGTTTCAATATTTTGTGAATCTGCTCGACTCCTCCAGAGGTTATGTATTTATTGCCTTCTGTTTCACGATCTTCTAGTACCCTGAACTTGTCACTATTGTCACATTTCATTATGCCTTATAATCCTGAAGTACAATTTTTATCACCATATAAATTTTATCTCCATTGTGAACAATTTGAATACTGGGGTTATGTTTTATTCATTTTGTATCAACACAAATTAACATAGTTTCTAATATATGATATACATTCAATACATAGTTTGTTGACTTGAATTAAAAAATGCAAACATCAATAGTTGAAAATGAATAGTTCTTGGGTTGTCTGTATATTTGTGTGAGAAAGAAATTTGACATTGGAGCCTCTTCACATCTCTACAGGCATTTTTCTCACCCTGTTTGTGTTTTTGGTGTTATTCCTCTTGTTCACTGTGCTGTTCCTAGTATCCTTTTTAGAGTCCCAGCATTCATTAATCTTTTGTTCTATTATTATTCCTTTCTAACAATTTTCAAGATATTCATACTATATCTCTTTTCTGTGCTCTTATGAAGTGCTTTCTGTAGAGCTAATAGATCAGGAGAGAAAGATAGTTTTCTTCTACAAGCAAAATAATACATAACTCTAGTTATCTTGCTAGCACATTAATGATTAATCATACTTTAAAATATGTATTACAAAAACTTTAAAATTACTTAAGTTTTAAAACAGAGTGGCTAACTTTTTAAAAATACATTAAACATGTATAATAAAGCATCTGATTCCATCTCTATAAAACATCACATTTATGGTATTTTTTTGACATAACGATTACATGAGAGAATAAGGAAACAAATATCTTTTCCATCAATCTTACCCATTCACTCCTCCCTTCCATCGTTAGGCCTTTATATAAGTCTAGAGTGCAGTCCAAATGGAGTTTGAAGTTAAATCTTACGATCTCGAATACCTAAATTTTTTACTCTATAAAGACAACTCTGTTTCTCAGGGGGCATACTCACATTCACCAAGCACACAAAATCTGATTGCTTATACCATATTTAAAATATATACATTTACAATGAAAATGAACTATTATGTGGAGAGCAATAATTACACTCACAAAGCTAGTACACTTCTATTACTATAAAATATCTAAAATATTGGAAAGAAAATATGTACCAGTGTAAACTATTCTAAGTAGTATTATATATCTTTCTTCTTACTAAAGCAGAAACTGCCAATATTAGTGTATCTTCCAAAAAAAAATCTTAAGAACAAGATTCTGCTGTTAGCCAATCACCCATCTCATTTAGGAATTTTTGTTTGTTGTTATTTTAGTGTATTATTTTGTTTAGCATACTAGTACCTTTAGTCATATCACATCTCTGTTAAGGAATTCAGATTAGACTGTTCTGTTAATTTTATAATCCTTCTTTCAGAGTAGGCTTTTATATGTTATATTTCTATTTTTTTTTTTTTTTTTTTGAGTTGGAGTCTCACCCTGTCGCCCAGACTGGAGGGCATTGGCCGCTCCCGGCCACTGCAGCCTCGACCTGCTGGGCTCCGGCGATCCTTCCGCCTCAGCCTTCCAAGTAGCTGGAACTACAGGCGCGCGCTACCACGCCCGGCTAATTTTTTGATTTCTTGTAGACATGAGGTCTCGCCAAGTTGCCCAGGTGGGTCTCGAACCCGCGGGCTCAGGCAATCCACTCACCTCAGCCTCCCAAAGCACGGGATTACAGGCTGAGCCACCGCGCCCGGCTAATTTATTTTTACTTTTATTTTATTTTATTTTTTGTGGAGATGAGGTCTCGCTATGTTGCCTAGAGTGGTCTTGAACTCCTGTTCAAGTAATCCTCTCATCTTGGCCTCCCAAAGTGCTGGGGTTACAGAAGAGAGCCACAGTGTCCAGCCACATTTGTTCTTTATTTTTCTTAGTCATTTCTTTTTTTCCTTTTCTTTTAGAGATGTGGGGTACAATTTAGGGTTAGGTACATAAATGGTCGTCATAGAGATGAAATTTGGGCCTCCCATTTGTCTTTACTTTGCCTGGTTTGGGATCAGGTACCCCTATTAGTGTTATGCGCCTACTCCTCTTTACTTAGGATTGTTTTGGCTATTTGGGCTCTTTTTTGGTTCCACATAAACTTTAGGAATATTTTTTCTAGTTTTGTGAAAAATAATGGTGGTATTTTGATAAAGATTTTATTGAATCTGTAGATTGCTCTGCATTTTAGCGACATTCATTCTTCCTATACATGAGCATGGGATGTTCTTCCATTTGTTTGTACTGTCTGTGATCTATTTCATGACTGTTTTGTAGTTCTCCTTGTGGAGACCTTTCACCTCCTTGGTTACATGTATTCCTAGATATTTGTGTGTGTGTGTGTGTGTGTACATGTGTCTATTGTAAATGGGTTTGAGGTTTTCATTTGGTTCTTGACTTGAATGTTATTGGTGTATAGAAGCGCTACTAGTTTTTGTATATTGATTTTGTATCCTGAAACTTTACTGAAGTTGTTTATAAGGTCTAGATGTCTCTTGGAGGAGTCTTTAGGGTTTTCTAGGTATACAGTCATGTTATTGGGGAACAAATAATTTGATTTCCTCCTTGCCAATTTGGTTACCTTTTATTTCTTTATTTTGCTTGACTGCTCTGGCTAGGACTCCCAGTATTATGTTGAATAAGAGTGGTTGCAGTCTTTTAAAAATAACACAGCACCTATGATTATATAATGTCTACCACAGATAGTGGTTCTCTCTAAGTTGTGAGATTATGTATGATTTTTCTGTCTCTTTTTCTTATATTAATTTTAAAATTTTATAAAATAAGCATTAATTGATTTTGAAATAGATTCATTATTTATGTATTTATTTACTTCTTAAATGATAATCCTCAGAGCTGTGTGGCATGGTTGTGTGGAAATGAGTGTTCTCATGTAGAAATATAAATAAGTTCACAGTAGAAATATAAATAAGTTCAACATTCTGGAAAGCAATTCATCAGAAAAGAAACCCTAAAAAACGACATTATTCTTTTTAAGTTCATCATTCTGCTTTATTAACTTTATCTTAAAATATATGAAGGTTATAAGATATAGAGATAAGAATATTCATTACAATGCTGATATTTGTAGTTAAAAATGTGACAATTTAAATGTTCAAGAACATAGGACTGGAATATACCTTAATTAACACTCCTCTGCAGGATGTTGTTTGAAGTGCCTAAAAAAAGTAAGTTGTACTCAAATAAATTTGAAAAACACCATGTTAAACAAAATCAGTTTTCTTTAGTTTTAGAATTTTTAGACTTTAATAGCTAGTGTGCATTATGATGATTTCAACAGGCAGTATTTTCCAAACTTATTTTACCGTGAAACTTATTTTTTCTAAATGTACTCATTAGAATCTTTCATAATAATGTTTAGAGATGATCAATTTTGGAAACACTGACATATAGGGTCACACAAATGCTATTGTAGAAGAGCATTTTATAACATGGAAAGCTGTCATAATGCGTGTAAAATGAAATACAGGCTACAAAAGAGTATGCACAATGTGATCCCATTAATGGAAAACCGTGAGAACATTGAAAAGAAACTGGATTAAAAAAACATTCACAGCAAAATATTAAAAGTGATTCTGGCTGGGTAATGAAAAGTGTAATTTTTATTTCTTCTCTTTGTACACATTTAATAAGATTTTGCAATGAACATATATTACTGTTGAAATAAGGAAAATGATAAAGTTTATAAAACTGATGTAGACAAATATGTAATATATTGTTTACAATGTGTTATGTGGGAAAAGGAGATTACAAAGCAGTTGTTTCATTATAATTTTTAGAAAGATGCTTATATGTGCAGAGATAACTGTGCAGAGGAAAAGAAAATGTACAAAGATACTAAAAGGTATAATTTTGATGCTATATCAGGGATTATGGATAATTTCATGTGCTCTTGGGGACAATACATTAAAACATTTCTATAATGAATGTTTTATGTTTTTTAGCTATATAAGTACAAACATACATCTTACTAGAAACATGGAAATTTAAAAAGAAACACATTCCTTTCTTATTTGTCTCTTGTTTAAGAATGGGATTTAAACTCATTGGTCATCTAAAGGAGTGGTTCTCCAAAATAGGGTACAGACATCTTAGGGAGTAGGTGATTGAGTGGGAAACATATTAGAGCAGACATCTTTTTCAGTGTCTATTTTTGGGTATTTAATAGTGTACATGATATTAGCATAGTAGTACATGTATGGAATTCATAGGTATGTATATATAAGTTGGAGGAACATTCTCAATAATTTTTCCTACAGGGTTATATGATTTAAAAAAGCCCTGAAATACTGGCAAGTGACATCTTTGGCCACATTTTTAGTCTCCTAAAAGATACTTTCCTGACCATGTGCACACAGGTTCAGACCAACCTGTTGAAATTTTCTCTTTGGATTTGCTGACCAAGTAGTCTGTCTGAAGATCCTTATCTTCCACTCTGAACAGATTCCAGGTCCCAATCTGTGCTCTCATGATGTGGGAAAGGCCATTATGTTGTTACAGCAGTCACCAGTGTTGCACACTAAATATTACCGTTTTTGGATGCATGGTAGGATTGCGATGTCTTAGCTACCTTGGTTAGAGACAAGTAACCACTTCTGGCCAATGAGCTGTGAATTGTAGAGTATTATATTGCTTCTAGTTCAAGCATTTGATTACTATTATGAGATCTTTCTCTCCATTACCATGATGGGCAACGTTTTTTAGTGTGGGGGCTCCATCAGCCTGAGTCCTAGAGAGAGAACAGTGATGACAGAAAACAGATATGCCCCTGCCTGCCCCTGCCTCTCCTGCTGAGTAAGTAGGAAATAGGCCCTTATTGCTTAACATCCTGAAGTTTGGGGGCTATTTGTTACTACAGCCCAACCTAGTCTGTGCTGACTTTGAGATCAGAGTTCACCAGTTAACCCCAAGAGTGTTCCTGATATTCTCAAAAGCAATCCAGCATTAAAGTCCTTTCTTTGGTTCCTATGAGTGAATGGCAAATAATTACCTAGATTTTTATTTATTTGTATGATTAAGAGCTATTTGTTTATGACCCAAGGGAATTATTAAACATCTAAATTTTTTTTACATTAAAAACAAAAGTGACTGGACTTTAATATACTATTCTACTAAGAAATCTTTTATTTTCTCCCGATTTCCACAATGAACTTTCCCTAGGCTCCTTTCCTAATTCCTACCTGGTTGTTAAGGGATTAGAGTCGAGTCATAGCTTATGCAGGAGTGAGGATTTAAAGTTAGTGAGCAGAAAACAGCATATAAAAGTAGGTATAGTTCATTCTCAACTTTTAAAATGAAGTTTTGTGATTTAAAGAAATGTTGATTACAACTCTAAAGCATTCAAAGCCTTGACAATTTCTCAGATTGCTTTTAAAGAAGCACACATATTTTTCTGTGTACCAACTTGCACACAAGCATGAATACTAACATATATAGTAATCTAAAACAGGGGTCTCCAACCACCGGGTCATGGACCGGTACCGGTACCTGTTAGGGACCAGGCCAGTGGCACCTTAGATTCTCATAGGAGTGCAAAGTGTAAACTGCATGTGAGGGATTTAGATTGCATGCTCTTTATGAGAATCTAATGCCTGATGATCCCTGCCATCCCCCAACCCCCACCATTCCATGGAAAAATCGTCTTCCATGAAACAGGTCCCTGATGCCAAAAAGGTTGGGAACTAAAATAAGTAGTAAAAGAACACAAAAGTGACCACATCTATACCCACTAGAATCTCACTTGGTGTGGCAAATAGTGACACTGTGAAAGGCTCAAGAAATCTGAGATTGTGGGGATAGTGGATTAATATCATCAACCTCAAGCTCATTTTCATATGTAAGCTTGTGGAGTGCATGGTGGGCAGAATTTTCTGCGTGTTTAAATACGTTCTCTTTTCCCTTTTGCCACTCCTACAATGTATTTGAATTTTCAGATATTAAATGCATGAGTGTTATGGTTACACTATGCTTCCTAATTATAGCATTTGATTTGCTTCTTTCTCTTCTATACATTGTCAGTTGACTGTTCCCCTTTATGGAGAACAAAGCTAATATATCCAACTACTGGTTACTGGAGAGATTTTCTATCTTTGCCAAATAGATGCTTGTTCACTCCAGGAATACGAGATATGTCGTATCCTACATGTTCCTTTTTGGACACCTGACTTCTGAAGGGAGTGGCTCTTGTTATGCTACCTCAGCTGGCTTCTGAGCGGGATATTCACTTTGTCTCTCGAGACCAGGCTCTATTTTTCTCCAGCTGCTCTGTGCTCTGGGAGGCTCCCTCACCTTCAGCTTCTGGTTGTTTTAAACCAATGGGAGGCACCAGCAGGAGTTGGGAAGTTGGGAGGAGAGCAATATCTACCACTCCCCACCCTAATCAGGCTACAGTCATGTTCCTCTTATGGAGGCCATGCTTCTCTTTGAGAGTCCTCTTCACAACTCCCACCAGGTTTCCCTAAGTACTCCCTTTGCTCCTTCTGAACTATGGGTGGTTATGGCTTTTGCTGCTAATAGTCTTGAAGTATGGCATCGTTATGTGTTGATTTCCCTTATCTCTGCCCAGTCTTTTAAAAAATTAACTTTTTTCTTTCTCTTGTTTTTCATAATGTTCACTGATTGTGGTATGGGTTCCCTGAGACATGCTTTTTTTTCTTTTTTAGAGAGAGGGTCTTGTTCTGTGTCCCAGGTTGGAGTGCAGTGGTGTGATCATAGCTCATTGTAGCTTCAAACTTCTGAGCTCAAGTGATCCTCCCACCTCAGCCTTTTGAATAGTTGGCCACCCATTTTAAAATAGTCCCTTCATTAAACTCTCTTCAGTTATCCCTTCTGAGCGTGTTATGTTTCCTACTGGGACTCAACCCCTACAGACTTGTGGGGAACTAGGGTATTATCAGGAAGTTGAAACTTACACGACTCTTCCAAGAAAGTGGTGTCCTTGGTGGGGGTGGGGGGGGGAACTGCCTCCTGATTCTTTTTAAAAGTTTTTAAAAATTAAGATATAAAGGCCTGTGAGGCACAATGCAATGAATCCTCATGAATCCTAAGAAATAAAAATACCAATATAGGTAAAATCTTGTTTCTTAATCTCTTCTGAGGTGTACCTTTACAGTGTTTTTGAGCTGGGAATTCAGACTAGGACCTACCTTGCTTGCTAAAGGCCTAATTTATTTTTAAAAATTTTCCTTTATTTTAAAGATGTGGTGTACAATTCAGGGTTAGGTATACAAATGTTCATTATACAGGTACCCTTGATGAGGTGTGCCCTTCCCTCCCCTGGTAGTTTCCCTCAATTGCCAATCCCACCAGCCCACCACCCCCCAACAGTTTCCCACTACTGCCAATCCCTTTCTTATAGTATTATGATGATTGTTCATGGTCTGCTTATGAGTGAGAACATATGGCACTCTGTTCCTTGTTTCTGTGATAGATCACTGAGTATGATAGACTCTAAATCTATCCAAGTTGTAAAGGCCTAATTTCAAGGTGAGATATGCAATCTGGGCATTTAGAAAAGACAGTGTTGAACTTATGAATGTGGGTGTGATTGAGAGAGAAATATGTGAAATAGGTTTTAAGGAATGATACACTGACCCAGCAGGAATGCTACTGAAGCAATTGTTCTTTCCTAAGTCATTAAGTATGATTGAAAATCACCTGCTTTGGAATGGGACAGGGCTGCATCTAAATCTTGACTCTTTTATTCATATCCTCTGTGGCCTCAAGTAGTCTTTTCGAGGGAGATTCTTGGATACAGAGGCCCATTCTCTATGTCAAGATATGCCCAAGATGGCAGGGTATATATGGTATATAAATAATGGAATGTAAAGGAGCATTCGCTGAACACAGAACTTACTGTCTAGCAGGGGTGATGAAGTATGCAGGTTGATAAACATAATGCGAGGTTACATCTCATAAAGGTGTTGAAATCTTAAGAGCCAGACCACTGAGACTACTATCATGAAGATGGAGGGAAGGATTTTAGAGCTATATTCTTCCAGCTCCCTTGTTGCACAAATAAGGAAACAGATCGGACCACACTCAGACTTGATTCCTAACTCCCACTTAAATTGTTACCTCTCCACTCTGTTGCCTCTTAGGCTCATCCCAGCTCAAAATGATGTTTTATTCTAGGTGTCAGCACAGTTGGTTATTTCCTCTTTTCAGAGTTTTAAACCAAATCACATTGTATGGATAGGAAAATCTGGGTAAATAAACAGGTATGTTGTTGGTACTGTCATGTCAAGGTAGTTTTTTAGCACTCACTCCACTTATTGATCGGAGGAGACAAGAATATGGCCTCTGGAATACTACAAACTGGGTTCAAATTCCAGGTCAACCATTTATTGTCTGGGCATTAGTCTCCTTTGAAATGAGAATAATTATAACACCTACCTCATAGGGCTGTGTATGTATTAAATGAGATATGTAGGTTTATATACCTAGGACAGTGCCTAGGATATAATAATACTTGATACCTTTTAGCTGTTACTATTTCCCTGCACTAGAATGTAAGCCCCTGAAGGCAGATTTTTAGTTTATTTGTTTCACTGCTCTCTCTCCAATGCGTAGGAAAATGTCAGCCACACAGTAATCTTTCAATAAATATTTGTTGAGTGAATGCATGGATTTCCTTATTTTCTATTCCCAGAGTTTTGGGACATGGTGATGTTCTCAAACTTGATCAGGATGACAGAACAAAGTCCCATGTCCTTTTCTTCACCTACCAAACTACCTTGACCAAAGGTATCAAGTGCAGTCGCCATTTAAGGATGTTTTCAATGACAATGAAGATTTTAGGATGTAAAATTTTATTTAGTCAACACATTTCTAATGTTAGCAAGTGATAGGGATAGAAAGATGGCTAAAACTCAATTTCTGCCCTCTGAGTAAGGGCATAGAAATATTACATGCTATGTGTAGGTGATTTAAAGCATCATTTCAGTGTTCCTGGTGCATCAAGGGTAAAGTATGTGTTAGCAAAAGGCAAAACTGGAAAAGTAGGCAAGGACCATATCATGGAGGACTTTGCATGCTGTCTTAGGTTGGGTATCCCAGATTCTAAGTACAAGTGATTCATTAAGAAGTGCTCCCAGGAAAATCTGTCGGGAGAATGAGGAGAGCAGAATGGAGAAGGGGAAGAAGCCAAATATGGTCACCAGCATCCAAGATGGCCCCCAGTGATTCCCACTTCCTGGCCTTCTGTTTTGTGGTCCCCTTCCACATTGCATCAGGGCTGACTTGTGTGACCAATAGCATACAGCAGAAGCGATGGCTTGGCGCTTCTGAGATTAGGTTCTGTTCTGGGTGCTCTCTTGCTTGTTTGCTAGCTCTCTTCTCTTGGATCATTTGCTTTGGGAAGAGACAGCAGCCCTGGAGAGAGGTCCATCTGGCAAAGAAATGAGGCCTTTTGCCAACAGGATGTGAGTGATCTTGGAAGCAGATTCTTTATTCTCATCAGATGACTGCTGCCCCAACTGATAACTTGACCGCAGCCTCATGAATGACCCTGAGCCAGTACCCTGGGAGCAAAGCTGCTCTCAGATTCCTGGTCTTCAGATACTATGGGAGATAATAAATATTTGTTGTTTTAAGATATTAATCTTTGGAGAGAATTTATTATGCAACAACAAATAAATAATATACCAAGGAAAGGTGTGATTTCAGGCAAAGCCTCAGCCTTAACTTGATCTTGCTGGAGAGCTCTGAAATGTAAAAATCTCAGAGTTCAACCTTACTGGAGCCAAAGGAACTGCATTTTATCTCTCTTGTGTCAGTCAAATGTTGGCCGTGGTTGCCTTGACACTTTAGACTCTCTGTACCTGTGGACAAAGGGGCTCCTTTCATGTAGGAGCAGCCCTTCATAGAGAATCTAAGATATGGGCCCTTAGAAGCAAAACATACAGAAGCAGGAGGTGGAAGGAGGAATAAGAACCCCAAAAGAGTGGAGGGGACTCAAGGGGATATAGAGTGAAATGTTCCAGTGTCCATTGCCCAGGCCATACCTGGCCTTGGGATTTTGCCTCTAGGTGATAAGGAGCCACCATAGAATTTCAAGCAAGAACTTGATATCATTTTTTTTCTGTTTTGGTTATAATCACAAGGGGCATCCAAAGAGGGAGATGGCATTACGAAGCTGTTGTATGAAGGTTTAGGGCAGAGATGTCAAGGATTGGGAGGAAGTAATAGATGCAAGAACATTTGAAGGCAAAAGTCAGTATGATGGTGATGGGGAATAGAAACAAACAAGAGGAAGGAATTATGAATGCCTTCTAGGTTCTTAACTGTGATGTAAGAGGGAGGAGAAAGAGAGAGAGAGAAAGAGAGAGAGAGAGAGAGAGAGAATAAGAGGGGAGAGGGAGAGAGGAAGGAGGGAAGGAGATAGGACGCATTTTTTTTTTTGAGCTGGGGGTCTCACTTTGTCTCCCAGGCTGGAGTGCAGTAGCACAATCATAGCTCACTGCAGCCTCGATTTCCTGGGCTCAGGCAATCCTTGAGCCTCAGCCTCCCAAGGAGCTTGAACTACAGGCATATGCCACCACACCTGGATAATTTTTTTCATATTCTGATTTCAGGTACTATATACTTCCCTATAATTTCAGTTTGGCCCCTTTTTCAGTATTCTTGATTTTTTTGTAGAGATGAGGTTTTGCTATGTTGCCCAGGCTGGTCTTGAACTCCTGGGCTCAAGCAATCCTCCCGCCTCAGCTTCCCAAAGTGCTGGTTTTACAGGAGTGAGCCACTGTATCTGGCCAGGACACATTTAAAAATAGGAAAGAAGGACTCAGATTTGAAGGAAAAGCTCAGTGCATTTTAAGAAGCACAAGCCTTGAGCTCATATGGCTGGTTTTCTTCCCCCCACTCCCCCGTTCCTTCTCTAAATTCATCTTTATTAACTCTCTACTTTAGGAACCTTGCTAATGCTGTGAGAATTACAGGAGTAATCCAGTTTCCTGTTGTGAACTTAAGGCAGGATCAGAGATGTAAACAGATAAGTACAATACTGCATGATGAAGACTACAGTTTTGGAAAATGGTAGTGTTCTTATTTATATCATTTCTCCATTATAAACTACCTTTCTGCCTTTCCTTCATCCTCTCTGTTTTCTTTCCCCTAGTTTTTCTTTCTCTTCTTTTCTTTCTCTTAGCTCCATTTTCCTTTCCTCTATTAATTTCCTGGGTCATTTAACATCTTGACTAAAAGTTTCTCTGTGTCCTGCCTTTGTTTCTGTATTCCCTGCTCTGTCACTATTGTCATGTTACTTAACTCTGCAGTACCTGTAGAAAGAGTTTCTACTGAATCAAACTGTGCGTGTGTCTGCATTGATGTGTTTTCTGTCGTTTGGGTTCCCCTGAGAAGCCAGTTCCTGAAATGTAGAATATCAAATGTAGAATTTGATATTCAGCAGTACTGCTGATGGGGCTCACAATGACCTATGTCTCAGGTGTTCAAATGACAAGGTGTGTAGGTTTCAGAGAACTGTCACTTCTTAGAAGACATGCATAGTTCACAGTGATCATCATTAACTATTGAATTTTCCAGTTCCAAGTCCCCCTGGATTCTCAGGACTCTGCTTGTGTTCACAGTAGCTAGCCAGATGCTCATCTGTGTAGTTCTCCTGGGGAAGCAGGCTCAATGCAGGCAGTGGGATTGGTAAAAATACTCCTGGAACTAATAGGTTTCTCGGCAGGTTCCCCACCTCCAGTCTTGTTACTCAGAGTGGCCTCAAATGTCCGTTTCCATCCTACTCCTTCCTTGCTGCTAGCCTATTCCTGTCCAGATCTACCCACATTGTCCCTGAAACTTTATATAAGGCGGTGAGAGAAGGGCTGGGAAATGAAGGTGTCTTAGATTCCTGGCCCCTTAGTCATCACCGATCCTGAAACAACTAGCATGAGTAAAACACAACAGAAGCAACTAACTCTGATGTGGCCTGGTTGCAAATTTGGTCCAGATTAGTTTCTGCCCTTTCGTCTTTCTCCAGGTCACGTGGGCTTGTTAAAGCAAAACGAACAACTTTATCTTCCTGCCAAGGGTAGTAAACAAGAGACATTGCTTTGGACTGAGAAGATTGCTGTGAAAAAAGGAATCTTCATAATTCTTTTAAGATAAAGTCCAGCTTTGCAGACTGGCAGTTTCTTCCCTACCTCATCCTCCCTGTTCCTCTGCCACTCAGTCTGGGATCAGAGACTCAGCTGGTGGGATGAATATTGTTTTCTAGCTCATGAGATAGAGACACTAACAATTTCTTTGAGTGACTTTTAAAAGTGAACACAAAGATGACACATAGGTCACTTATTCATTGGTCCATTTAAGTAAGTGCTACAAGGGGGTGGGGAGAGTGGGGAGAGGTCATCTTCTGGTTGAACTTCAGGTCGTATGGTTGACCAAAAAAGTTGTTTGCTACCATTTTCAACATCAAATAATGTCACAAGCGGGCAGGAAAAGCTGAGTTTTTAGTTTGATGAATTGCAAAGGTGTCTAGCATATCTTCCTAATCTTCATTTCAATTCATCATTAAGACTCTGATTTCAGGTACTATATACTTCCCTATAATTTCAGTTTGGCCCCTTTTCCAGTATTCTTTTTCTTTTTCATCATGCTTTGTTTATTCCACAAATTTCCAAGGCAGATGTTGCCTGGAGCTGCAGTCTTCTGAAGGTTTGACTGGACTGGATATTTAAATTGACTCATCTGTATGACTAGAAGTTGATGCTATCTGTTAGGTGGGAGTTCAGCTTGAGTTGATATCACACCCAGATTTCAGGCTTTCATTATATAAATCAGGCGCACGTGTGGATAAGACTTCTAAGGTATAAGTCCTTGATTGTGTTTCCTCTTGATCTGAAAGTCTTAAAGACATCTGCTCATCTGCTCCTCCAAACTTCTAATATACAGTGGTGATTTAAGGATGCGATAACTGCAATAGACGCTCCAGTTCAAAAAGAGACGTGTGAGGGATACATATCAGTCACTGTTCCATAGCATTTCTGAAATCCAGTCAGGCAAATGTCAGTTCCTTGACTGAGGTTTAAAATTTGAACTATTTGGAAAGCTATTCTCTGTGGCTCTTGTTTGCTCTCTTGACTTCTGATCCAATTCTCTGAGTCATTCTTCCTTTTCTATATGAAGTGGACCATGTATGAAACTGAGGAACCAAATCTATAAAAGTTCAAGGGCTTCTTTTTATTTTATAGTCTCTCTGTCATTGTCATTTACAGATAACATAATTTTAAAAACTCAAAGATCCCTGTGTATCTTAACATATAATCTACTTCCCTAGACAAAAGATACACCAACATACCTGTGTTATTTTAGGCTTTCTGTAAGACTGCTGTGAGAAAACATCCTTCAGCTTCTAAGAAGACCTATTGTTTAATGGGAAAGATCTCTGAGACATCATCTTAAGATCTTATATTCTGACCTTGGACTTGATTTCTGCCCCAAGACCCTTTATTACTTTGAGAATCTTTTGCTGGGAGAGATTAGGGATAGAAAATAGTTTAATTTTTAATCGCCAAAAGTCTTGACTCCTTTATAATTCCCCTAAATTCCGCTTCAAAACTGAATAGTTCACTCACTAGTTCTTTCCCTCATTTGGATTTTTCTGTAGGTTGTCAGATGAGGCAAGTTGGCACCTTCAGCAGCCTCTCTCACACTTGGTATGATTATTCTGAGAATTTGCAACTACAGCTACACACAGCAGTATGGCTAAATTCCACAAACATAAAGTGGAGTGAAAAAAGCCAAAGTTAAAAGAATACTTGTGGTCTGATTTCCATTTACGTAGCGCTTGAAAACAGGCAAAACTAATCTAAGTTGTTGTAATACACGTTGGTGGTACCCATGAGGGGCACAAAGGGGACTTCTGGGTGCCAACAATGTTCTGTTTCTTAATCTTGATGCTGGTTATAGAGGTTTATTCCCTTTGTGAAAATTCATGAAGCTGTATACTCATGAGTTATGCACTTTTCTAAATGTTATACTTAAATAAAAATTTCCAAAACTATTCTCTCTAATCTCTCTTTTTTATTTCTCTGTCATCTTTCCTCACAGTACTTGGTTGGGAACTGTCTTCATCAAAATCCCTTTCATGGCCATGTGAACTATACAACTGTGCATGGCCGGTAGTCAGAAAGGCCCTGAACTTTGTTTAAGGCACTGTTTTTTAAAAAAAATTCAATAGCTTTTGGGGATACAAATGATTTTTGGTTACATGGATACATTGGATAGTGGCGAAGAAGTCTGAGTTTTAAGTTTACTCACCAACCCTACCTGTGCACACTGTACTCGATAGGTGATTTTTCCCACCCTCTCCATTCTGGGTCTTCAATATCCATTATACCATTCTATATGCAAGGTTCTGTTTTTTTTTTTAAAAAAAACCCTCGCACTGTGGGAGCTTTTCTGTCCTCTTAATAAATGTTGCTTTCTCACTTAAAAACAAACAAACAAACAAACAAGATGATTTCATGCTTAAATTTTACTTACATGGAACCAACCATGCTGCCTATCGAAACTGAACTGGATGAAAAAAATGTGGTACATATACACAATGGAATATTATGCAGGCATAAAGAAGGACAAACATATGGACTTCGCAGCAACTTGGATGGATTTAGATTCAATAATACTCAGTCATCTATCACAGAAACAAAGAACGGAGTACTACCTGTTCTCACTTAAAAGCAGACCCTGAACATCTACCATAATACTATAAGAAAGGGACTGACAGTAGCAGGATACTGCCGGGGGGTGGGAGTGGGGGTGTGACACAACATCGATAAGGATGCCTGATCTCAAATCAGGCAAAGTGGGGACCAAAGGGAGGCCCAAAACTTACCTGTATGATGTCCACTTGTGTGCCTAATCCTGAACTGTACCCCACATCTTTAAAATAAAATATATATAAAAAATAAAATAAAATAAAATTTACTTAAAAAAATAAAGATTTACTTAAAAAAATAAAGATAAGTTCATAGCAACATTGAAAAGAAAGTTCAGAGATTTCCCAAATAACTCCTGCTCCCATACACACATAGCCTCCTCTATTATACACACTCCCAGAATGGTGTATACCACTAGTGTGGTAAATTTGTTGTAACTGATAAACCTGCGTTAATGCATTGTTAACACTCAGTGTCTTGCTGTTGTACATTCTATGGATTTGGACATGTGTGCTCCATTAAAGTATCATATATTAATATATTTCCAGTTTACTGAGAGGTTTTCTTAAAAAAATCAAGAATGGATTTTGGGTTTTGTCATATACTTTTTCTGCATCTGTTGATATGATCGTGCAATTTTTCTTCTTCAGCCTGTTGATGGGATCGATTGCATTAATTGATTTTTGTAGGTTGAATCAGTCATGCCTACTTGGGATAAATCCCACTTGGTAGTGGTATATAATTCTTTTAATATAGTTTTTGTTTGATTTGCTAATATTTTATTGTTAATTTTTGCATCTATGTTTATGAGAGCTCTTGGTCTGTATTTTTTTCTTGTAATGTCTTTGTCTGATAATGATATTAGGGTTATTATGGTTTCATAGAATAAATTAGAAAATATCTAAAAGAGATTATAGAGAATTGGTAAAATTTCTTTTTTAAATTTTTGAAAGAATTTACCAGTGAACCCATTTGGAACTAGCGCTTTCTGTTTTGGAAAGTTATTAGTTATCAATTCAACTTCTTTAATCAATACAGGCCTATTCAGATGTCTATTACTCCTTGTGTGAGTTTTGACAGATTGCATATTTCAAGGAATTAGTCTATTTCATCTAGGTTATCAAATTTGTAAGCCTAGAGTTGTTCATAGTATTCCTTTATTATTCTTTTAATGTCCATGGACCAGTAGTGATGTCTCCTGTTTCATTTCTGATATTAGTAATTCATGTTCCTCTTCATTTTTTATTTAGCCTGGCTAGAGGCTTATCAATTTTATTGATCTTTTCAAAGAACCAGCTTTTGGTTTTGTTGATTTTTCTCTATTGGTTTCTTGGTTTCAATTTTATGAACTTCTACTCTAATACTTATTTCTTTTCTTCTGTGTATTTTAGTTTACTTTCCTTTTTCTAAGTAGAAACTTAGAGTATTAATTTTAGATGTCTTTTCTAATACATGCATTAAACGCTATACATTTTTTTCTGTAAGCACTTCTGCATTCACTGCATCCCACACATTTTGATAAGCTGTGTTTTCATTTTCACTTAGTCCAAAATATTTAAAAATTTCTCTTGAGATACCTTTTTTGCCCATGTGTTATTTAAAAGTGTTTTCTTTATTATCCATTCATTTTTGGAGTTTTACAGTTATTATTCTGTTATTAATTTCTATTTTAATTCCATTGTGGCTGGAGAGAAGATACTGCATAATTTCTATTATTTTAAATTTGTTAAGGTGTATTTTATGGCCCAGAATGTAGTTTACTGTAGTGAATATTTCATGTGAACTTGAGAAGAAAGTGTATTTTACTGTTGTTTGATGAAGCAGTCTATAGATATCACTTAGATACAGTTGAACAATGGTACAGCTGAGTTCAACTGTGTCCCTATTAATTTTCTACCTATGGAATCTGTCCATTTCTGATAGAGGGGTGTTGAAGTCTTCAACTATAATGATGGGATCATTTAGTTGTATTTTTTCACTTAATTGGATTCATTTATCTTGGCAGTTTTATAGTTTTTCCCTCATATAGTTTGATGTTCTATTGTTAGATGCATACATGTTAATGATTGTTATACTTTTTTTTTTTTTTTAGCAAATTGACCCTTTATCATTATGTAGTGCCCCTCTGTCCCTGATAACTTTCCTTCCTTTTAAGTCTGCTATGCCTGAATTTAATATAGTTACTCTTGGGTTTTTAAAAAAAAATTGTGTTAGCATGGTATATCTTCTCCTCCCATTTACATTTAATCTAGATATGTCTTTATGTTTAAAGTGAATTTCTTATAGGCATATAGTTGAGTCATGTTTTTTTTGATCCACTCTGACAAACTTTGCCTTTTAATTGGTGCATCTAGACCATTGATGTCCAAAGTAATTATTGATATGCACTGCATACAAGGAATTGCTGTAAATATGCCTTTTAAAATGTGGTGGCAAGATGTGGGAGGAGGAGAAGCATTCTATAGTTCCACGATTAGGTCTCAGTTTTTTAGTAAGCCCATGCCTCTGGACTGTAAACTTTACAAATACTTCTTATTTTTCTCTCCTCCATTTAGTTGGGACAGGATGACTACAGTGGTCTGTAGTTGGGTACTTTCCTTCTCCCACATGGAAGGCTAAAATGGGCTGGAGTTGAACATTTCCCTTCTCCCAGGTCAGTTAGACTCTGATAAAACCTCAGCAGGCTAGACTCTAGCTAAATAATTTCTCCTGAGGACAGACCTTGTTAAGAAAAACGAAGTGCCCCGGTGCATTTCCAAATGGTTCCATTTCCCCTCTTTCTGCCAGAAGCATGAGAAGATTTTTTTTCTGCCATCCACTGTGAGAACCTGGTTGAGCTCCTAGAGGTATAAAACTTACAATGTTGTGGAGGCTCTCTATGATTAGGCCTCCCTGGAGTTCTTAGCTCTCCCTTGTCCACACTGAGCCTCCAGTGATCCATCAATTACAGCTCAGATTTTCCTTCCCTGGCAATGTTTCCTACAGCAGTTTCTGCTCATAAGTCTCTGCTCCAGTAAGCCTGCTGGTCTCTCCAATATTGGGGGCAGTGTTTTGACCTGTGTCCTCATTTCTTCAGCAGATCTAAGAACAGTTGTTGATTTTTACTTGTCAGAATGGTGTGGCAATCTCTAAGCTCCTAACATGTAGAACTGGAAACTAGAAGTCATATATATATTAACCACACACATACACACGAAAACATGAAGTTCTCTCATGATCTATGAGTCAAGAATTCAGGCAGGCCTCAGTTGGCAGTTGTCATGAAATTGTAGTCAGATGTTGGCAAGTGCTGTAGTGATTCAAAAGTGTAGCTGTGCTGATGTCCAAGATTACTCATCCACCTGGCTGGCTGCTGGTGTTGGCTCTTGGGGACTCACCACAGACAGCTGATGGAAGCACCTACACAGTGGGCTCCTCAAATAACTTGAGATTTTTCACAGCATGGTGGCCTTAGGTTAGTCAAACTTCTTAAATGGTGCCCCAGGATTCTAACACAAATGTTCCAATAAACAAGGTGAAAACAACACTGTCTTTTCTCCCCCATGTATAGCTTCAGAAGTCACATAGCATTACTTTACCACATTCATTGGTTACAAGTGAGTCACAAGCCTAACCGGATCCGCTCTATAGAAGGATTGTCATATCTTAAAACTGCTACAATTGTCTAATCTTTACACACATTAATTCATGATACCTTTACCCCAATTGTGAGACAGAATATTTTCTTCAAAATTGAGAGACTGTTATGCAGAAGATAATTCCCAGCTGAGGGGCCTGAACATATGTATCTCTCTTTAATATATACAAAGGACTAGACTAGAATTGGCAAACATTTTTGGAAAGAACTACATTGTAAATATTTTAGGTTTTTCAGGCCATATGGCCTTTGTCACAACTCCTTAACTCTGCTGTCATAGTGCAAAAGCAGGTACAGATAATATATAAACAAAGGAGCATGTCTGGGTTTCAATAAAACTTTACTTAATTTAAGATTTGAAACTAATACTGAACTTCCTCTATAATTAAAGTCCCAGATACTCAGTAACTGTTCAGTCTTGCTAGTGGACAGCGAAATCAAGGCTATCAGTAGGTCCTTGAAGAATCTTTTGGAGTCATGCTTGGTGAAGAGGATGGGACAAGTTGAAGTTCAGGGCTTTAGTACCAGAGAAAAGTTTTGGTCAGATTAGAGCAGTCTTCAGTCTCAAGAGATAGACTGGGGAATTAGAAAATTATCAGAACAGCAATTTTTAGTGAGGATCAAATGAGAAATTCAGCATTAAGATTTAGGACACAATAAAAGCTAATAGGAAGACTGGGCTACCTCATTATCAGAAGAAGAACATCAGAGGGATCAATGATCTCTGACTCAGGACCTAATTCATCACCCTTCCCTTTATGACCAGTGTCATTGTCAGGTCTTGCTTTTTCTGGTTAGAAATCTGTGTTAGCAGTAAGAAGAGAGAGTGACATTTGACTTAATGTCATGGCCCTTTGTCTGCTCTATCTGAATTCCCAAGTTAAATCAGCTCCGGTTATTTATGTGGTCTCTAGGGCTTTTTTTCAAGAGAAAAAGTATTCACTTTTATTTATGGTTCTAACCTAAAGGCTAAGCTTTAATATAAAACAACCAACATGTTACCCAATAGTTATACTTTATTATTTTGCCACAGAGTTTCTTTTCATTTTTTCATGATTTCTGTTCAAGAACATATGAAATGGGATTGCTGCCATGATCTTCCTCCTATAGTCCTGTTTGTACTTCTCTGTTCTTTTTGTGTTTTTGTAATCACAGGGATTTGATCATATGGTGTTGAACCATAACTATCACTGTCTCACATGCAGATATAGATCAACTGTTGATATAATTATAATTGACACATTTTTAGGCTCAAAAATATATTGAGCATTTGAAGATAGTCAATGACTTCTAGAGTGAGGAAGAGAGGGAAGATCCGGCATTACATGGTGGAGAACAGGTGATCTGTTTTCAGATTTTGTTCTGCCACTTACTAGCAATTGTGTGTGTGGCATCTGTCTACTTGTTTAATTTCTCTGTCTCAATTTCTGCATCTGTAAAGTTGAGATGACTATGCATACCACATAGGATTCTTATGAAGATTACATTTAATATTTATAAAGTACTTAATGCAGTACAGGGCATACTATAGTCTCTCAATTTGTAGTAGCTGTGAGAGATATGATTCATATTCAGTGTATGTTTACTTATTTCTCCCACTATAATCTCCACGGGGTTATGTACTTGCCTGCCCCACTGATTTAAGTTTTACCAAATGACTTGCTTTGGCCAGAGGAGCATAGGTGGAAATGACAGCACAAGAATTTAATCTAAACTTTAAGGATCTCACGTGTTTCTACTTGCTCCTCTGGGATCTTTTTGGCCACTGCTATGACAAGAATATATTTTAGGTAACCATAATTCTTTTTCCTAGATAGCCTGGGCCTCAGACTGGGTGTAGAGTCACCCCAGATGACTTAAATCAATCTTGAAATCTGGAGTGAAGCCCAGGAGAGTTCAGCTGAAGACAATTGAAACCAGCGGATCTGCTGTCACATGAGTGAGAAATAATTTCCTAGTTTTGCATTTCACAGATATTTTATAGTTGTTTGTTATGCAGCAACAGCTAACTGATACAGCCAAAGGGAGAGAGAAAAAAAAAAAAAAAAAGATTAAGCACCCAATGAACTTTCAGCCCAGGCATGAGGGAGACAAAGGAGTGAAGGTTAGTAAAGCTAGGTTATCATACTCTGTCAGAAATTAGCTGTACAATCTTTGAAAATATTCTTCATCTATCTGGCTTGGATTTCTTCTTTTTATTTTAGATAGCCCAATATAATATTTTTAGCCATAAACTTTTCTGTATCTATGGAAGCACTACGTTTGAGCAAAGACTAATCTGTCATATTTGTTCAGAAATAAGAAGGCTAGAAGGAGCTTTGATTAAAGTCAATAAAATTAAAAATGACATGAATAGATTAAACATGGCCTTGTTCCTAAATTCTTGGCACCTTATAAAGAAGGACCATGAGGGATTTGGAAGAATTAGATTTAGGGCCAATGAAAAGAGCAACTTTTATAATTGAAAGAGGTTTGGTGAATTCTTTTTCACAAAGTTATTTCAATGTGATAACACAAGCCATAGTATAAATCTTTAGCTTCAAGAATGTTTAAAATTCAGGGATCATAGGTGAGTTTCATTGGTTAGTATATTTTTTAAAAAAGATAAGTTACTTGCCAACATATAAAAACAGGAGTGTTTACATAAAAATCTATTTACGTAAAATCTAATTTCTTTTTAAACAAAGGTTTGGCAAAACAGATCCTCTATTAAAGCACAAGAATAATCATTTGGAGCTAAGTAAGAGCATTTTCCTTTCTATAGTACTTAAACTTTCTAATTTATTCCAGTCCCCACCTGACCTACATCACCTGGCTTGCCCCAGAAGACCTTTGAGTTTACAATTATTGGTTTTGAGAAACCTCAATGACTGATCCTAATTTGATACAAAGGAATCTTGAGAATGTGAAAATTATCATTCATAGTTTTAAATTGTTGTCATGAATGGTAAACAGATCTTTTCCCAAGGAACTCTCTGGTGTCCATCTTGGAGCAACTCAGAGGCCTGTTTTTCTATGAATTTTATAGAGAACAAGTGAGTTGAGCACCATCCCTTTTCAAAGGCTGGAAATAGGATGATCATCTTTACATCCAGAACCAGAACCTAACATCTCCCCTTCTAATTTACTCTTTCTCTATTATTCCTCAGTTTGGCTCATGGTTACACCAATTCACCCATTTAGAAACCTAAAAATCATTTCTGATTTTCTTCTTTATTTTTTTCACTGTAGTCAGATTCACATCCAGGTTAGCAATTTCTCTGAAATCACCCTTATGTTAATCTCTCTTTATTTTGTTCACATGACCACTGAGTTAGTACAGATTTATACCTGGGTTATTGTAATAATTAATAGGTATGTCTTGTTTTCATGCATCCCCCTCACACTCAAACTTCACATTATAGCCAGGATTTCTAAAACATACCATCAATCAGCTCTTGTCACCTTCCTTTTATAAACTTTTTGCAGGCTGGGCATGATGGCCCATGCCTATAATCCCAGTACTTTGGGAGACCGAGGTGAGAGGATTGCCTGAACCCACGGGTTTGAGACCAGCCTGGGCAACTTGGTGAGACCTCATCTCTATAATAAATCAAAATTTAGCCAGGTGTGGATGCACGCTTGTAGTTCCAGCTACTTAGAAGACTAAGGTGGAAGGATAGCCTGAGCCCAGCAGGTCGAGGCTGCAGCGGCCATGAGCATTCTACTGCACTCCAGCCTGAATGACAGAGTGAGGCTCCAACTCAGAAAAAAACAAAAAAACTTTTTGCAAGTTGATTTGTCATTGTCCACCAAGTATAAAATTCTCAATATGGCATTCCAAGGTCTTCAAAAATTAACTCCATCTTGCTTCCTCTACATTATCCTTTACTACCTTTTGACACATACCCTATATCACAGCCACTCTGACACCACTGCCAAATCAAACTCTTCCTGTGTATGACTCTATTTTTTCTGGTCTCCTTACCCAGAATGTTCCATTTTTCCACAGCTGTCCAGGAAACTTTTATTAATACTTGAAGCCTTAGCTCAAGGTTCACCATTTCTTTATTATCTTTTCTGGTTCTCTTCAACAACAGGTCAGATTTAATTGTATCGTTCCCTCCTCATTCTTCCAATAGCTATTTGAAACTTTATCTTTTGGAAGATTTACCATGATGGGCATAATTAGTTGTTTATATATATTTTCCTATCCCATGATTGACTTCTGGAGGGTAAGATCAGGTCTCATAAATCACAACTCTACCATCAATCACAATGTTGGGTACATTATGGGTATGGAATAGTTGCTTATAGAAGGCATGAATGACAGAGAAGTTCTGGGGACTTGGGGCACCTAGATATCACTGGCTTAACGCACACCTTGGCGTCTGCACCGCCCTCAGTTTCTTTCCTGGGCAATGAGATCTGGCAACCTAAGATTCATCATGTCTGTTCTCAAGGCCCAGGCCAGAGAGATCTTTGACTTTTGTGGGAACCCCACTGTTGAAGCTGATTTCTATACCACAAAAGGTTTCTTCAGAGCTGCTGTGCCCAGTGGCGCCTCAACTGGTATCAATAAGGTCCTAGAGCTCTGGCACAGTGATAAGACGTGCTCTGTGGGGAAGAGTGTCTCAAAGGCTGTTGAGCACATCAATAAAACTATTGAGCATGCTCTGGTTAGCAAGAAATTGAACGTCAGAAGCAGGAGAAGATCAACAAACGGATTATCGAGATGGGATGGGATGAAACATAAATCTAAGTTTGGTGCAAACGCCATTCTGGGGGTGTCTCTTGCTGTCTGCAAAGCTGGTACTGTTGAAAAGGGCGTTCCCCTGTACCATCACATCACCAACTTGACTGGCAACTCTGAGGTCATCCTGCCAGTCCTGACCTTCAATGTCATCAACGGTGGTTCTCATGCTGGCAGCAAGCTGTCCATGCAGGAGTTCATGATCCTCCCCATCAGAGAAGCAAACTTCAGGGAAGTCATGCGCATTGGCACAGAGGTTTACTACAACCTGAAGAATGTCGTCAAGGAGAAATAATGGAAAGATGCCACCAATGTGGCGGGTTTGCTCCTAACATCCTGGAGAATAAGGAAGGCCTGGAGCTGCTGAAGACCGCAATGGGAAAGGAAGGCTACATGAACAAGGTGGTCATTGGCATGGATGTGGCTGCCTTTGAGTTCTTCAGGTCTGGGAAGTATGACCTGGACTTCAAGTCTCCCGATGACCCCAGCAGGTACATCTCATCTGACCAGCTGGCCGACCTGTACAAGTCCTTCATTAAGGAATACCCAGTGGTGTCCACTGAAGATCCCTTCTACCAAGATGACTGGGATGCCTGGGAGAAGTTCACTGCCAGAATTGGGATCCAGGTGGTGGGGAATGACCTCACAGTGACTAACCCCAAGCACATCACCAAGGCTATGGGCGAGAGGTTGTGTAAACCCTGCTCAAAGTGAACCAGATCAGCTCCGTGACTGAGTTCCTCCAGGTGCACAAGCTGTCCCAGGCCAATGGCTGGGGTATCATAGTGTCTCATCATTCTGGGGAGACTGAAGACACCTTCATCGCCGACCTGGTGGTGAGGCTCTGTACTGGGCAGATCAAGACTGATGCAGCTTGCCAATCCAAGTGCCTGGCCAAGTATAAACAGGTCCTCAGGATTGAAGAAGAGTTGTGTAGCAAGGCCAAGTTTGCTGGCAGGAACTTCAGAAACTCCCTGGTCAAGTATGCTGTGGGCAGGCCAACCCTGTGCCCTCATCTCAGGGCAACCAAAAGACCCCTCTCCAGACATCAGCACAGGCGACTCGAGGTCCCTGACCAACCCATGTAGGGACCTCTGCTCGTTAACTCCCCTCACCCAAGCCCATGATGTTGTCACCGCTTCCTTAGAACTCCATAGAACAGAGCTTGACAGCTGGAGCCATGTCAGAAACTCTAGCATTGTAATTATATCATTCATCCAAATCACCTTGCTTTCTTCCTCACCTTGCTTTCTGCCGAGTCTAGAGCCATGTGTACCTCCGGTGTCATCTCCAAGGTGGACTTGGGTGAGATCCTCAGGATTGTGTGTGAAATAAAAAGCCTCAGTGACCTAAAAATAAGGCATGAAAGAATTGCAAACAGATCTCTCCATGTTCCCTCAGTGCCACACAGTGTGGAAAACCTGGTGCAATAGTTTGGGGGTACTTAATAGAGCCTTACTTAATAGAGCCTTGAAGTTGATTTCATTCTGTCTCATCAAACAATCCAGCTGACTAACACCAGCATTTCAATCCTCTGCTGTTTTCCCCTCTCCTAAATTTTTCACTTCCTTAGCTCTGTATCCCAATTTCCAATACTCATCTTTGGATTGCCACTCAAATTTGGCTGCATGTTGGAATCATCTGGAGAGCTTTAGAATACGAATGACTGGATTTCATGCACAGATATTGGTACAACTGGTCTAGAGGCAGCCTGGGTGTATTAATATTATTCTGATATACAGCCAAGGTTGAGACATTCTGTTCTATGTCTTGAATTGATACTTTCTTGCAGTTCCATGCAACAAAACAAAGCTGCTGACAAAAATGTTGTCCTCACTGTTTCAATAATCCTGTGTTCTAGGTTGGTCATATTAATGTTAACCAGTAGCCCTGTGTGCAGGGAGAGTCAGATATGGGAGTTACAAATAAAAATATGATATCAATTACTTATTATATTTTAATTATTCCTGTTATTTTCTTGATTTATAAATTAAGCCTTACCCTGATAAGAATTTAAGTATCTCTTAATATTCTGTAGTTTTCTATATCATATGTATTCATACATAGCATGTATCCATATATGCTTTATAATATATATTTGATTCAGGGACCTGGAAATCATGGCTCCTCTGTCCTTTCTGGCTTTTTGTTCAACAAAATTGCCGTGCTCCACTGAAAACAGATATCATACACTCAGCATCAGAATCACATGCTAAGAGACTTTTCAGCATCCAGCTTGTACACCAGGGTGAATCTTGAAATTGGTTTTCTACTGAAATATGATCAGCATGATCCAGAGGTCTTTCCCGCTCAAGTCCAGCTGGAAACTCCTTTTAGGACAAGCATTGTGAGTATACGCCATATGTCAGGGAGTGAAGGCAGTCATACGAATGTGGAGAAAGAAAGATGAGTAGTAAGAAGAACTTTTTGGAGGAAAGGGACTTTTCCAAGCCTAGCTGACAAATCTGACTTCAGAAAGCGGGGTGCATTCAGTGTGTGTTTCAGAAGGACAACAGATAGACTGGAGAAATGGAAATAATTAGGTGACATAAAAAACTTTCCAGAGTTAAATAAGGATACTCTCTTCAGATCAAAAGGCCCCTGAGTACTAAGGAGGGTAAATGAAGAAAGGGCCCATACGTGAATACTTTGTAGTGTGAGGACATGGAGTATAAAGTAAGATATTCTAAATACCTCAAGAGCCATCACCTTATCTTGGGTGTGGCCAAAGTTGTATACTTCAGAAGAGGAGACATTGCAGAAACTTCATGTTTATTACCTTAGTTTCCTTTCTAATGTAAAGTGGGGAAAATAGTAATTTGGAAAGTTAAATTAGTTCATACATAGAAAGTGATTTTAATAGTGATTAGCACATAATCAATACTCATCAAATGTTTAATTTTATTATTATTAATCCATAATAAGTAGGATTTTTAAGGTTACTCAATGCTTTTTCTTATGTAATTAATAGGGGATACTTCAGTGACTCCAAGAAGATCGATCCCAGTAGTAATATTATTGTTTTTGTTGTTACTGTTGTAGTATTGCTCCTAGAAGAGCATTAGACATGGGGGGGGGGAGCCTGGGTTGTATTGGGTGCTGTCCATGGTCCTGCCAGGACAGATCTGTTGAGGTTTTTAAAGATGCTTCAGGTGTACTCACATAGATGAAATAACATATTCTAAATATAATAAAGTATTTTTAGCTTTTGTTCTGACCAGAAGATATAAATATGAAAGCTAAAGGCAAGAATGTGACTTCCTGAGGTGCCCAGTTAACACCCACGGAAGCATCTAAGACTCCGGAGAACCTGGCTCAGTTCCATAGAATGAGCCAGGGATCCTAGTTTATGGCATAGTGTCTGTAGCCAGATTGAAGTAGCACTGTGGGAGTTTGGGAACAATCCCAGGAACTTGGCAGCCTGAACATGCTCAATGACCTTCTTGAAACCGACAGTTCACACGAGCTCCTCATCCCTTCTATCCTGTCTTGCATCTCTCTTTCACTTGCAAAGCTAAAAAGGACAGTGTGAAAATTTACTGTCTCAATATAAGACCTTCAGTCTTGAATTTTTTTATTTTATTTTATAGATGTGGGGCACAAGTCAAGATTGGGTATATAAGTGGTATACGTATAGGTGAAATGCGGGCCTCCCATTGGACCTTACTTCACCTGGATTAGGATCAGGTACTCTTAATGATGTTATGTGCCCCCCCTTCCCCTGGCAGTGTCCCACTACTGTCAATCCCTTTTCTGTAGGATTATGCTAGATATTCGGGGTCTACTTTGAGTGAGCACGTGTGGTACTCAGTTCTTTGTTTCTCTGTTAGATCACGGAGTGGTTTTCAATATAAGTGGAGAAAACTACACACACACTACTGTAAATTAAAAGCAATAAAGAAGTTCTTCGTAAAAACAGAGACTGAAAAATTCTTTTATCATCTTTTAAAAAAAAAATATTTTCAAAGGAGTCAGATTTGGTAAAAATAGGGATACCAACCAAGGGTCAGAAGAGCATTTGTGTTCTCAAGGTGTCCCGGGGCTAAAATGTAAAGTTTTTCCTAGAGATTTTTGAATATACCAAAGCCAGAGGAGGTTGAGAAGCCAAAAGTAATTCAGTAGTGTCAGTGTTCAAAATGTAAAGATAAATCATTAGTTAGTAAGTAGCTACATTTAGCAAGGAGTTCAGAGGCAAGAAGATAAGCGTGAGTACAAACAGTTGATGATCATACTAGACTCTAAGTTCCTTAAGAGCAAGATATGTGCAATGTTTACCATTGCATTCCTAGCCCCTGGTGTAGGGTGGGAAAATACCCACACATTTATATAATAACTAACTTAGCAAACAAATAGTTTTATAAGGGAAAAGGTTAGAAGTTAAGAGAAGCTATCAACTATTCATGACTTTTATTTGCTTGTTGGGGCTTATTCAGTGGTTGAGTTGACTGTGCTTCAAGTGCTTAGAGTAGAGTACAAACGTTCAAGTTTTAAAAATCTCCTACTGATTTCCAGGTACTGTGCAAGAAATGAGTGATGCAAAAATAAAAAATACAAAGCCTTTTCCCTTGAAAAGTTCAAAGCTTCACAAAATAAATGACATCCTTGCTCTCCATTTAACACGTAGGAGTTTTCCAGGTAAAGAGAAGGAGGAATTTTCCAAGAAGATGGACTCTTATGTTCTAGAAACTAGCTGCAAATTTGCTAAGGTAGTTTGGTGTAGTTGAAGTATAAAGTGTGTGAGAAAAATGGTGATCTGTAAAGTTTGTAAATTTCCTAGACTTGAGCCGGTTAGTAAAAGGGCCTTATCCTTCATCTTTAAGTCTTACCACATTATGTTGAAGTTGATGAATAGTAATGAAATAATTTTATTGTATTTTATTTTTTGAGTTGGAGTCTCACTCCTTTGCCCAGGCTGGAGTACAGTGGCACACACGTTCACAGCCACCCCAGCGTCGACCTGCTGGGCTCCGGTGATCCTTCCGCCTCAGCCTTCTGAGTAGCTGGAACTACAGGTGCGTATTACCATGCCCGGCTATTTTTTTATTTTATTGTAGAGATGATGTCTCACCAAGTTTCCCGGGCTGGTCTGGAACCTGCAGGCTCAGGCAATCCACTTGCCTCGGTCCCCCAAAATGCTGGGATTACAGGCTGAGCCACCGAGCCTGGCCATGAAATAATTTTTAATGACCGGAGTTGTAACCGTCATTCTGGGTACACATATGAGAATGGGATGAAGGGATAGACACCAGAAGCAGAAAGACCAGTTATGGAACCCTTGTTGTCCATGTAAGAAATGATGAAACTCAGAACTAATATCCAGAACTGGTAAAAAAAAAAAAAGTAAAAAAAAAAGAAGACAAATTTGACAGCAGTTTAGGAGTTGACATCAAGAAGTTTTGGTGAGACAATGAGGATTACTAAAAAGTTTCTAACTTTAGAAATTAGGTGGATGGTAATGCTTTCTGTTCAAGATCGGACTACAAGAGGTCAGTTCCTAAGGTAATTCATTTTGGTATGCTAGTGTTGAAATATCTGTGGATTTCACTGTGCTGTATCTGTTGGAAGTGTGAGTCTGGAGCTCAGTAGGGAGCAGCAGATGTTGGCTTCATTGAGATTCTGATTTTCCTAAGTATTCTACTTCATAAAGGAGAAAATTACTCATGGGCTTTCTCCAGCAGGCTTCAGGGAAGCTGAGGTTTTCTGCCCTTCATGAATCCTTGTTCCCCAAATTTATGTTTACTCTATCAGATGAGGTCTGATTGCTAGACCCAAAGATTCCTATGGCTAAGGACCATCCAGGGTCTCTAATCTTTTTTATACTCTTCATCAAGAGGCAGTCCCTAACAATGTCTATTACTCAATAGTTGTTTACTCCCAAGTTTGTTATCTCTCCTTTCCACCTTCTCAGTAATCCGTCAGCTGCTCTATTTTGACTTCTTTAGTCACTGAGTAAATACCCGTCTGGGGATGGGGGGACACTTCTTATCAACAAGGGTGCCTGAATGAGACATATCTGTGTACCTAATCCTTAACTGTACCCCTCAGTATCACAATAAAAAAAATTGTAAAAAAAAAAATCTTCTAAGGTCTCCTTAGAACTCCTAATTGCTCATTGTAATGGAAGATATTTACCTTTTTCTTAGTTGATCTCCCTACAACCTTTGAAACTCACTACTCTTTTCTTATTGAAAAACACTCTGAAAAAAATATTGAAGATTTAAAAAAAAAAAAAAAAGAAAACCACTCTGTGACTTTTTAGATTGACATCCTTCTGTTCCCTGCCCCCCTCCAAACCCTGGCTACTTCCTTTTCAGTTCTCTTTGCCAAATCCCTGTTCTCTGCCAATTTCTTTTTGTTACTTCTGACATCATAAAATTATTTTTCTGATTTTAAGATCTACACATAGTTTCTAAAAAAATTAAAACAATGTGAAATAGTACAAAGATGACTGATAAAAATTAACCCAAGATCTATCAATAACCAAGGTTAATATTTAATAACTTTGCCCTCTCAATCTCTCTCTCTGAAGTGGATTCAAAATTGTGTCCACACAGTTCTCTCTTCCTTGATTTTTTGGAGTTGCTCCCATTTTGGAGACAACTCTACCAATCATGATTAGCAGAAGAACTGTTATTTTGTATATAGTGTGAAAGAAGATAACATAATACTCTTTCCACACAACACCTGTTCACAATTAGTTGTCCCAGTAGTGGGCATCTTACAGGGAAATCTTAGCTAGCCTTCTAAAGCAAATGAAGATTAAATATGCATTGCTGAATGGCAGGCAATGGATTCTTTACTATATTATGAATACAATGTTGGGATTAGAAAAATGGACTAATATTAGACTGGGTGGATATTAGGGAGAAGTCAGGAAAGATGAATAGTTTTAATTTTATCTCTAGAAAACACATTATAGTATAATCCATGTTGGGTGAAGGATATGATGAGTCTCATTGTCAAACATACTTGGTTGGAATAAAAACTTGATGTAGGGGCAACATCACAGGAAGAGCCTATCTTACCATGAGGTTAACAAAGAGTGACCAGAGGGTAAAAACAAAGCTCTGGATGGGGATTCAAAGGGCATGCCTGATAAAATCTCGATCATGGACTATTAGGAAAAGAAGTTCTTAATAAGATTGGTAGGTAGCTTACTGATCCTTTTAGGGTGTTATAGCTTCAGAGGAATTTCAAGCCTGGAAAATAATGACCTGGGCTTGCTAATTCCTCAAGGCAGTCCCTGGTCCCAAATACCTGCACTGATAGAGGGTATATTGCTTAGTTGATATAGTTTCCCAGTTAGGAGAATTGTTCCCAATTACCTCTTCACAGGGGTCATCCTGAAAATCACTGGACAATAAAGATGCTTCCTTCAGGAAGACTTTAGGGAGAAAAATGTCAGAACAAAAAACTTACTTTCCTACCATGAGGTTTGCTGACTCTGCCTCTAATTGCTACAATCTCTGTCTGTCCTAAAAGACCAGTGGTTGTCAACTGGTGGTGATTTTGTCCCTAGAGGATATATGGCAATGTCTGCACACATTTTTGATTGCCTCTATTGGTGGAAAGTGCTACTGGCATCTACTGGATAAAGGCTAGATGTAAACAGTTCCCTTATAACAATGAATTATGTGGCCCCAAATGTCAATAGAGTCAATGTTGAGAAGCCCTGTAAGAGAGTGTGTGTCCTTTGCCAATGGCCAAGATATAGTTTCCCCTTCATTGTCATTTTCAAATGACAAACCTTATTATAGTTATGCTGTGTTCCTCCATCGTTTTGTATTCAATTTTGGCTTTTTCATAAGATCTGTTAGATATGATACTGGAAAAATATACATACATCACCTAAGGAACTGGATCTTGACATCATCTGTGAGGTAGCTACTGTAATTCCTGCTTGGGTTTGTGTTTTAAATTTCGTAGTTTTGAAATGTATGGAAGAAATGACTATTTGTGCTTGTGAGGCAGAATTTGGGTCTAATATACTAGATGCCAATTGTTTTACTTGATTAGGCTTTCCATCTTGAATTTTCTGGAAATTGCCCTCATTTTATAGTAACAATCTCCATCCCCTACAGATGCACAACTGATTACCTCAGGGAGGACAATTTCATACAGTGTAATGTTGTTACTCAATTAAGAGTTGATTGAACTGGGACTGGATTGACCCAATCAGAGTGGATTTTGGACAACTCAAAGTTGAGGCCAAAATATCCTAGTCTACTTTGGCTGCTGGGTTGAACTAAAGGAATGCAAATTTAGAATTTGATATTGGTGACTATTTTCCTAGAATATAGACTAGAAAACAAAAAAAGTTGGGTGGACTGAGACTTAAGAATCACTCCTGTATTCTGGGATGAAGAGTAGAGTGAATGAGAGAGAATATTGACAATATGTGTTGCTGACTATGGTCGCATTTCTATTCTTAGAGGCTATGAGATTCCCCAGTGTCTTTATGGAAAACTCCCCTTTTTGAATAAGATGGCTTGATTTTAAGCATAAGAGCGTACATTTGTAATCTGACAATAAAATACTGTAGCTTTTTTTAATTGAAAATATAATTTTGCCTACTTTACAGGTCAATACCTATACATTAACAAGGGCTGTATTTCATTTTTGATAAATATACTATGATTTATTTAATTTTTTTTACTAATAGACATTAGATTTACAATAGACATTGATACAGTGAACATACCTGAGCATATTTTTAAAAAGTAATTGCATAATTATCTTGTTCTCATAAATTCTTTAAAGTCAGATTGCTGGGTTAAAAGACATTTTCATTAAAAATTGTTTACATATTGTCTAACTTCCCTCCAGAACAACTAACAATGATTGGGGATATAGTATCCCCAAAGTTACTGCCAACACGAGGCTTTATAAACATTTTTGATATCTGCAATCTGATAGAAAAAGCTCATGTCACATTTTAAACTTTGAATTTATTTGATCTCAGAAAAATAAATGAACAGTAAAAATGAACATAACATATTTATTGGTGATTTGTATGTCTTATTTTGTGACCTGCCTTTTCATGTCTTTTGACCATTTTTGATTTGGAAGTGCACATTTTATCTTTGACTTGTAACCCATCTTGTATATTAGGGACTTTCACTCTCTACTATCTGTGTTGCAACTTTTTATCTCCACTTTATACTTTGTTTTCCTTTGATTTTTGACCTTAGATGCATATATATGGGAAGAATGCAGGTACTTTTAAAGCTCTTATAGTCAAATTTCTCAATTTTTATTTTTTTCTGGGTTTCTTATTTGTGAAAAGAAAGGCAATACTCATCCTTATTTTATTCTGGGATTTAAATTTTTTATTTTTAGAACAGTTGATCCACCATGACTTATTTCAACTAGTGAAGTGGGTTGTGATACAGTTTTTCTTCTCTCATTTCTGAATTTTTGGATTTCCCAACCACAACCATTTGTTCCTGAAGTTTTTTCAATTCTGTCTCCAGAATATCTTTGGAATGTATTCCCTCATTCCACCTCCAGCTTCCCCACCTTGGCCAAGAACTCATTATTTTTGGCCTACATTACTGCAACAGCCTCCTAACTGGTTTCCCTGCTTCCAATCTTAGAACTCTAAAATTCAATCCCAGATGTTGCCAGAATGGCTTTTCAAAAAGCACTTCTGGGGGATTTCCAGGAAAGATTTTGATTTGAGCATAGTCATTTAATTTTTCTCTCCAGGATTCCCATAAAAAAACACTAGTTTGAACTACTCTGCAATATTGAGTGCAATTCTGGTCATGTTTTTAAATTTTCTCAAAATTTAATTTAAGTCCCACGAGGATCCTGTGCTTCAAAAAGACAGGAAATTTGGTATTGTCTTGAGTCTTCTGACTTAAGACTCAAGGAACTATTGTCCTTTTAAATAGCCTTCAAAGTAAGACAAATTTCTATGGGACTGAAAATAATTTGCCAAATATTCAAGAACTCCCTCACATTTCCAATTTTCCTTATACAGATTAGGCTTGGGCCGTATAAATGGTTTTTATCAATGAGTTGTGAGCAGTTGGAAGGTATGACTTGTCCAAGGAGAGGCTCCAGGAGCCAATATGTGGTTACTCCATGTTATTGCTTCCTTCTGCCACAAGCCTGGTATAGCCCAGATATAGGAACTTTATTTGTCTTGCTCCCTGTAATGAAGAGGATGTGGACCAGAGTTGCAATTTACTCACATGAACCCAAAATAGGCGTAAGGAGCAAATACTGAGTTTAGGGGATCCGTTGCTTCTGCAATATAACTCTACCAGACTTTCAAGAGACTGAGTTGGAAATTGACAGTCCTCTTGATGGCTAGGTTCTGAACTAGCATACTTCTACCATACTCTAGCCATCAAAGAAGTCACAAATTCAAAGCAAGGTAGAGTGTGCGAGTGTCCAAAAATGTGTGGCCATCTTTCATTTGTCACACTCTGCCCCTCACCCTGGCCACAAATACATTCCTCCTTCATGAAAAACACAGTCATCATCTTTTAAGACCACCAAAGGCTCACCTTGGCATTGGTTCAGATTCTGGATATTATCATCTAAATCAGGTCCTGGCATGGATGAGGCTTCTTGGATGTGGTCCTTTGAAAATAATTCTTCTTGATCTGAAGAGTTGTGCATTAAAGAGCTAAGCTCTGTATCTCCCAAATATACCGGACATGCCATAGAAAGAGATAGAAAAACCACAATGGATCCTAGCAAATAGAAGGCATATGGGGTCCATAGTGAGTCTGAAATCCTGCCAGGAACACGCTGCCAGTTTCTTGACTTGAGCCCAGTTTTACTCTCTGGTAATGATTTTCCATGGTTCTTGGTTCCATGCTCTGAGATCACTCCATCCCATAAGAAATAGATCCTGTATGCAACTAAGTAGCTTTATCACCCATTTTTCTTTCCATATAAAGTTGGAGTTCCATAGAATTGGTTTCATTTTACATTATTTCTCTCTCAGTACAACTTCTATCAATTTAATTATTGCAAATACTACATGAGTTTCTTATAAATCTTATTGGGCTTCACCCCATTAGACAAAAACAACACTCACAAATCTTTTCATGACAGTCCCCCCTTTGGTTTCATTTTAGAGTCAGAGTGTTGTGAGACAACATCCTTAAGATGCTTAGAAACCTTTTTGTCTCAGTGAGAGGGTCCAAGAGGCATGCCCATAAATCTTTCTGAAGTATTAACAAAAGGTCTCAGTTCTATTCTTGAGACTATCTTTATCCTGAGGCCATTTCTTGTGTTGAGATATTTTTTCTGTTTTGAAACTCTGGGAATGAGAAATGATTTTATTTTTAAACATATAGGTCTTGGTTCCTTTATATTTCCTCTAAATGCTTATTGAAATAAAAAACTAAATAATTCTTTTTTTAATTACTCTCTCTCTATTTGTACTTTTTCATATGTAGCTAAATAAAACCAGGTGACACTTCCAACATTCTTCCTGGAAATCTCCTTAGCCAAATCTCTAAGTTCATAATGTATATTTTCTGCATCTACATTACCTCAGGCAAAAGTGTTGTCAAACTTTTTATTATTAAGGACACATAGCTCCTTTTCTCCAGGCTTTAATAATAAGTTCCTCACTGAACTTGTAGGCTTCACTAAAATGTTTTGAGGTTCTTACAGTTCTTGGCTGCAACGCAGTTCCAAAGACAATGTGACATGTTTTAGTTCCTTCCCTCTAAATGGCAGCATGTTGTTCCAAGTATAAATTTGTTTTCTAGTCTATTATTATTATCGATGTATTACCAAATGCTCCAAATCTTAGAGGCATAAAACAACAACCATTTTATTATGCTCATAGTTATTTGAGTTAAAACTCAGTCAAGGCATAACAGGGATAATTGCCTCTGCTCTTTAATGCTGGGGATCTCAGTTGACAAGACTTCTATGGCTGGAGAGGGTCCTATGTGGAAGGCTGTGAATTCTATTTGGTTTCCATGTTGGATTCTCTCTCTTGAATCACTTGCTCTGGGCCAACTGTTGGGACATGAAACAGCTCTTAGGAGGAGGGATTCAAGACAGGAGGACACTCAGGCTTCCTGTTGAAAGGCCCATGCAGCAAGAAATGGAGGCTTATTGTCACCTCTGTGAGCAATCCTGGTAGTCGATCTTCTGAGGTCTGCACACAGCCACCTGAATGATTTGGGGAGTGCCTTAGTTGAGCCTTTGTAGACCACAGTCCTAGCTTACATCTTGATTGCAATCATAAGAAAGATACTGAAACCACTCAGTGACTAATAGATTCCCGATTGAAAGAAACGAGATAAATATCTGCTGTTTTACAAGTGGCTCACACCTGTAATTCCAGAGTGTTGGGAGGCTGAGGTGGGAGGATCGCTTGAGGCCAGGAGTTTGAGAACAGCCTGGGAAACATAGTGAGACCCCATATCTACAAAAAATAAAATGTTTTGCTAAGTGTAGTATCACACTCTGTAATTCCAGCTACTTGAGAGGCTGAGGCAGGTGGATGGCTTGAGCCTAGGAGTTCCAGTGAGCTGTGATCACTGCATTCTAGCTTGATGTGATAGAGCAAGACTCCATTTCTAAGAAAAAAAATTGCTATTTTAACCTACTAAATTTTGGGTAATTTTTAATGTAGCAATAGATACTAATGTTATCCCACTATTTTCTCATAATAGTACGGCGGATGCGTGTGGGGCAGAAAACTCATGTTTTTGGTGCATAGGATTCTGGACCAACAGAATTTGGTCCTGATGTGGAGATCTTGGACTTTGTGTCTAATGCATGGTTGGACTTTCAGGCTGACTCCCTTAGTGAGAGGGTGAGTGATTTGTGTGTACAAATGTAGAATAAAAATGAATACTCATGAAAAGAGGGTGGACTATGGAACATACTATTATGTTTACAATACCTGCTGTTCCTTCCTCTGTGGGGGAATTATACTCCTACATGCCACTGAAAGAGATAGGAAAACCACAAAGGACCCTACTTAATAGGAGGCATGTGGGGTCCATAGTGATTCTGAAATCCTGCCAGGAACACGTTGCCAGTTTCTTGACTTGAGCCCAGTTTTACTCTCTGTAATGATTTTCCATGATTCTTGGTTCAGCCAATGAAATAAGAGCAGAAGTGAAGTGTGCCATTTCAGGCTGATGTTTTGTTGCCATCTTAAGGTTCTCCCCTTCTATCCTTTCCCTTTGCCACGAGAGCAACATGTCCTAGATAGAGGTTGATTTCTCAGCTTTGAACTTAGTATGAAAAATGTGTGCAGTGCCTGGTTCATAATGGACATATGTGAGCCAAATATCAGCTTTTGTTGCTGATACTCATAGCAACTTCAGGGTTACTTGTTACTGTAGCATTACTTAACCTAAGCTGACTCATACAGTGGTCCTCCAGTCTTCTCTTTCTCTGCTGCGGTAGTCATGGAAGCCACCTTGGTCCCTGTTTGACTGTGGGGAGAAAAGCCCGTGAAGACCTTCACTGGATTTGTAGCAAGAACAGTAAATCAATATTGACTCTGTTAAGTCTCTGAGATATGGGGATGATGCTTTAAAACAACAACAGCAACAACAGCAACAGCAGCAGCAAAAACAACAACCACTAACTTCCAACCTGGATAACATGACAAGAGCTCGCCTCTACAAAAAAGGATGGTGACAAAATTAGCCAGGTGTGGTGCTGGGTGCTTGTAATCCCAGCTACTCAGTAGGCCGAGGCAGGAGGATCGCTCGAGTCCAGGAGTTTGAGGCTACGATGAGCTATGGTTGTGCCACTGCATTGTAGCCTGAGTGACAGAGTCCACCCTGTCTCAAAACAAAAAACAAAAAGTTGAAAGCATAGATAGGCCTATTTTGACTGATACATGCACTACTCCTTAAGCACTGATCTTAGCTTTGTTTAAAATGTTGGTATTTATTCATTGTGGATTTTTGAATTAATTTTTATTTTTAGAAATCAAACCAATGTTTATCTTGATTATTGAGTTATTTAGGGACACCTTAAATTCTACATTGATGTTGAGTATTTTACTTGCCTTATCTTAAGCCTGTCCCTGCCCTGAGATAATACAGTTGAATACAATTTTGTTCTTGAAGGTCACATGACTTAACCTTATTATTTATCATAACCACACAGCTTTGAATCCTGAGCTGTCCTGGCTAGAATATGGGAGTACCCGCAGAAGCATAAGGTCATGGAATTTTATGGATAAAAGGGACCTCAAAGATAAGATATTCTAAATCTTTCTGTTAGAGAGAAGGGAACTGAAACTCAAAGAGGTAAAATAATTTGTCCAAAATCACTTAGGTGACAAGTTAGAGATCTTGTATCCAAACTCATTATCTTTTACCTCTGGTTTATAATTCATTCTGCTACAATGAAAGAGTCAAATCTAGATCCTTTTCCTCACAAAAGAAATCATCTCCTTGTTAAATTTCATTTGGGTATTCTGGGGGAAAATGCTGAGAAATAATAAAAATCTGGATTTCTCTTTCTTATAACTCCAGAGCATGATTTTACTTCAGTTTAGTCTATAAATTGACATGCATTATGAGGTTGTGTGGTATTTAGCTTTATGATAATTACCTATTTGAATAGCTGATAAGAGTTAATTTATCCTGAAGACAACTAGAAATAAAAGAATAATTGGGTTATAAAGTTAAAGCAATAACATCTGTAGTTTCTACTACATTGAACATATTTGATGTAGAGAATATTTCAATTAGGCTGAATGTTTTTTCTTTTCTCAAAAGAAAGAAAAAGGCTTAGTACACTCTAACATAATCAAAGCTGGGAAATTTTCTGGCTTTTGGTAGTTCACATTTGTCCAGAGAAAATTATACACCTTTGTCTTTGGATGCACTTAAATGACCGGTCATAGCTAAAGGGAAGTAAATGGTCAGCTTTCTTTGATTTTAGTTCAGTAATATAAATGGACAACTTCTGCATGATTAACAGCTTTATTTAAATCAGGCCATCATGGATTCCAGTCGTGGCGCTATAGATCACTCTCTGTGATTTTGAGTACGTTTCTTAACCTCTCTGTGCCTCAGCTTTCTTATCTACATTCACTCATGACTTATTCATTAAATTTGTAAATTAATTGATGGCCTTTGATGTTTCAGATGCTCTGCTGAACATTGGAGAAAGCGAAAAAGATACAGTCCCTGATCTCAAAATCTTATGAAAATATATGGGTGCAAATATCCTCCACACAAGATAAAAGTTGATCAGTTACATCTAGATAGTATCAAAGAGAGCAGAGATATAAAGTAAGGGAGGTATTGCTTTCACCCAGGCTCAGTGGCAACCCATGTTGGGGAAGGGGGTAAAGTGAGGGTAAATACGTCTGCCCTGGAAGCCGGTAATTGTAGAGAACTGAACAAGAATGATAAAACCAACTCAGAATCAGTCTGTTTTCTAGTATCATTGTATTCTGGCATGTTTCAAAAAACTAAAAATAGAACTGTCATTTGATTCAGCAATCCTACTACTGAGAATTTACCCAAAGGAAAATAGATCATTACATCAAAGAGATACCTGCATTTGTATGTTTATCACAGCCCGTTCACAATAGGAAAGACATGGAATCAACCTAAGTGTCCATCAGTGGAGGAACGGATAAGGAAAATTTAGTATATGTACACAGAGAAATACTGTTAAGCAATAAAAATCCTATCCCCTGCAGCAACATAAATGGAACCAGAGGCTGCTATCTTGAATGAGGCAACTCCAGAAACACTCAAATACCACGTTTTCCTTATAAGTGGGAGCTAACTAATGAATACACTCCCACCATTTTCCTAACTCATTCTTAGTAAAAGAGTAGAGACACCAAGCACTTTGTCTCCCACCCTTACGGGCGCTGGTGGTCTGAACTTTCTTTTGGGGACCTTCTTGCCTCCCTAGGGAGTAGCCCTAGGCAGAGACCATCAGTTGTCCTCTGAGATCCAGGCCGGTCCACAGGGAAACTCAGAAATCCTGGCGAGAAGGAAGCCAAGAGTTAACCTTAGTCCCTCACCTAGTCGGGCCACAGCAGTCTGAAGTCTTTCCCTGGAGCCTTTCAGCACGCTGAAGTGTAGCCTCAGCCAGAGCCTTCAGTTGCAACCAGATTCCAACAGAGTCCACAGAGGGTTACCAGTTAGGAAATGAGAAAGACAGAGAGAGATCTCAGTGGGACCTCCAAAAATGTTAGGGTACGGACAGACAGGGTGAGGGTGGAAAGGCGCAGGGAGGCATGCAGCACTGCCGGGGCCAGCGAGCCGGAGGTGCGCGCTGGCAATGCAGAGATCCGAGTGAATTGCAAAGAATTGCGACACACAAAAAGGTTAAGAAAGAAAAGTTGCCGGGCTCGGTGGCTCAGCCTGTAATCCCGTGCCTTTGGGAGGCTGAGGTGAGTGGATTGCCTGAGTCCGCGGGTTCGAGACCGGCCTAGGCAACTTGGCGAGACCTCATCTCTACAATAAATAAAAAAATCAGCCGGGCGTAGTAGCGTGCGCCTGTAATGCCGGCTACTCGGAAGGCTGAGGCGAAAGGATAGCCAGAGCCCAGCAGGTTGAGGCTGCGGTGGCCGGGAGCGGCCACTGCACTCCAGTCTGGGCAAAAGTGAGTGAGACTCCAACTCAAAAAAAAAAAGGAAATTTGATTTAAAAGTAAATTAGAGAGAGAAAGAGAAAGAAGAGAGAAGATTCACCTCTCCAAGGTGGGGGAGGGGAACCAAAGCCAGGAAGCATGGCGACAGCCATGGCTCAAAGAGCGCATGGCCACACCAGACTCTAGCAAGGCATTGGCCCCTGGTTGCTTGTGGTTGAGTCCTTTTAACCAGTCCCCTTGATGGGGGACGATTATTAGGTGATTGGGTGGTGGTCTGCTTCCACATCATCACAAAGGGGCAGGTAAGCACAGGTACTGATGATGTCAGGCGATGGACAGCTGGCAGATGGGTGGTTTAGTCACATGATTGCTGCCATGATGGGACTTCTCTGTGTCAAGTAGTTTAACCCTGGGGGGAGTGATTCCTGCAAGAGATTTGTTAGGCACTTGCAACTCACTAACTCTTATGACTTTGGCCAGCCAAAGGGTGATCTTTGATCTTCACTTTCGCAAGGAACCTAAAAGTTTACTAGAGATTATTATGCTAAACAATGGAGGGTTGGGCTGTCCTGATCTTGCATCTGAAAGAGATTTGCCTAGGGGGGATGGGATAGGCTGCTGCTTGTTCTGTAGTAGAATGTCTGAATGCTTGCTAATGGTTACAGTGAGGCAAAAAGACTAAAGACTAAGCCAAGTTTCTTCTAGGTTTCTAGAGGTACCTTTCAGAGAGGATGCTCTGGTAACTCTTCTTCTTCTTATAAAGATGAATCCCATTATGAGTGTTCCATCCCCATCACCTCATCTAAACCTAGTTACCTCAGAAAGGTTTCATCTCCTGATACTGGTAAGTTGGGGTTAGAGCTTCAAAATATGAATTCTTGAGGGGATCCAAACATTCTGTCCATAACTCACTCATTGTCTATCTATCTATCTATCTATCTATCTATCTATCTATCTACTTATCTATCATCTATCTATCCATCTATCAATGTATTTTTCCATCCATCCACCCAACCGCCCATACATCCATCCATTCCTATGTATAAAGTAATAACTGAAAGTATTTGGGCGCCAGTAATAACTCCACACCCGTTGGGGACCAAGAGATTTATTAAAGTGGCGGCTACAGAGGGCCTGCGAGGAGTTGCCCTGGCTCACAGAAGGTGGGGATATCCTCCTTGGCCTCCTCCACGCGTGCTCGGCTCCACGTGGCCCTCGTTGTTCCTGGCTGGGCCTGCCTCTGGTGCCCTGCCTGCTTGTGCCCAGGCTCCTCTCCCAGACAAGGGCAGTACTGGGGCTGCCTTAGTCCTCCGAGGCCCTGGTGGCCCCTCTGTCCCAGGGCAGGACTGAACGAGCAGGCAGCTGATGCCAGAGTCGGGGGACCGCCTCCCCACACAGGTGCCCCAGTACTGGCGGAGGCCAGATGGCCCCAGGCACCCACAGAGAAGCAGACGAGACAATGGCGGGGTCCTGGACCCCGAGTCTCACTATTCACATTTGTAAGCTGGGTTGCTGAGAGGGCAAAGCCATGCAAGGTAGACGCTGACACTCGGAGTGCCTTGGCACTCGCTGGCCACTCTGCTGAGGCCACCCTGCCTGCCCCAGCCCTGCTGCCCATGCCTCCGCCCGGCTCCCAGGCTGGGTCCGGGTTCCCCTCCTCTCCCTGGCACCCCCTGCTCTCACCAGCCCCATCACGCACCCGCCCCTCCCCCACAGGCTGGTTCTGTGGTCCAGAAGCTTCTCGACCCCTGCCTGTCTTCAGTGAGCACCTGGGCCGGAGGCGCCCCGGTGAGAGCTGAAAGACAAGGAGGACGTGGGTCCTCCCCTGTGTCAGCCCCACTCCCCAAGGCCACACAGCTATGGGGAACACAGCTGGGCCCAGGCGGGCCCTGGTCGCTTCCTATCTCATCGGGCTGGCTCCTGGGCACTGGATGCCTGCAATCCTGTGGGCGAATGCAGGGTAAACTGTGGGGTGGGGGTGGAGTGGGGCCACCCGGCACCTCCTTAGAAATAGAACCGTCGGCTGGGCTCCGTGACTCAGCCTGTCAGCCCAGTACTTTGGGAGGCCGAGGTGAGAGGATTGCCTGTGCCCGGGGGTTCTAGACCTGCCTGGGCAACTTGGTGAGACCTCATCTGTACAATAAATCCAAAATTAGCCGGGCGTGGTAGTGTGTGCCTGTAGTTCCAACTACTTGGAGGGCTAAGGCAAAAGGATCGCCAGAGCCCAGCAGCAGGTCAACACTGGGGTGGCTGTGAATGTGCCACTGTACTCCACCCTCGGCGACGGAGTGAGACTCCAACTCAAAATAAATAAATAAATAAATAGCACCGTCGGGCAAAGACGTGACCAGCATGGAAGTCACGGAAGACCCTCAGGCCCAGGACGGTTGAGGAAGTCAATTTTATACGACAGTTTTGTAAAATGTCGAATTTTAAGAAACGGCTTAAAGAGAAAAACCTTACGTTTAAAAAATTCAGTGAAAAGAAAAAAAAAGCAAAGTTGAATATGAGTATGCTATCTACTCTGTTAAACTAAGGGATGTGGCCAGGCATGGTAGCACACGCTTGTAATCCCAGCACTTTGGGAGGCTACGGTGGGAGGATTGCTTGATCCCAGGAGCCTGAGACCAACCTGGACAACAGATCAAGACCCTGTCTCAAAAAAAAAAAGAAAAAATAGAGCCAGGTGTGGTGATGTACACCTGTAATCTCAGCTGCTCAAGAGGCTGAGGAGGGAGGATCACCTGAATCCAGGAGGTAGAGGCAGAGATGAGCCATGATCATGCCACCACACTCCAGTCTAGGTGACAGAGTGAGACCCCCCACTCAAATAAACAAAACAAAAAATAACAGGCGTGACGGAGTGAGACTCCAACTGAAAAAACAAAACAAAACAAAACAAAATCTCTTGTTATTCCTGAGCACTGGACTCACAGCCAACTGCACTGAGCTCACGCCTGAACGAAGCTGATCTAACACACGTCTGTTCGCCCTAAGGCCCATCCTGGCCTCCTGCACTCAGGGACACTTAGATGGGGCTTCAGCACGATGCTTGGGGACACTTTGAGCAGCGAAATCCCCAACAAGCAGCACAAAATGTGAACACGTGGCGCTGAAGAGACCATGAAAAGGGCACTAGTTTGCTGCCTGAGGCCAAAACACGGAGGCAGAGCAGTCTTGCTCACCCTCAGGCAATGCTAACCTTTCACTTCTTTTTGTTTGTTTTTTGAGGTGGAGTCTCACTCCGTCGCCCTGACTGGAGTGCAGTGGCACGCTCCAGGCCACCGCAGCCTCCACCTGCTGGGCTCCGGCGATTCTTCTGCCTCAGCCTCCCAAGTAGCTGGAACCACAGGCATGCGCCACCACACCCGGCCTATTGTTATTTATGTACTTAATGTAGAGATGTGGTCTCTCCATGTTGCTCAGACTGGTCTCGAACTCTGGGGCCAGGCAATCCTCTCGCATTGGCCTCCCAAAGTGCTGGGATTGCAGGCATGAGCCACTGTGCCCGGCCACCTCTTTTCCCACAAACCTCTTTCTTTATAAATTCCCCAGCCTCAGGCACTCCGTCCTAGCAGCATTCAACGGACTAAGACAGGCACAGATTCCTCTACACTAAGGAAGTGTTTTTTTTCCTTTTGATTGGAGTCTCACTGTCACCCGAACCGGAATGCAGTGGCACACTCCCGGCCACCGCAGCCTCGACCTGCTGGGCTCTGGCGATCCTCCCGCCTCAGTCTTCGGAGTAGCTGGAACTCCAGGCGTATGCTACCACGCCCAGCTAATTTTTGACTTATTGTAGAGACGAGGTCTCGCCAAGTTGCCTGGGAG